>LPNX010542621.1:480313-579033 GCA_001517045.1 Pseudotsuga menziesii | reverse complement strand
GGGGGGGGGGGGGGGGGAGAGGCCACGATGTCATGAAATCAGTCCTTGATGGACACAAGATTAGGGAGATCTATGGGCGCAGGTCCTATAGGAATACAGAGAAGAAAAACCTAGGCATGATCAGCCTAGGGTTCAAAAAAATTGATTAATCCTTAACGAGCATTCTTTCAAAACTCTGAGTATTGGTGTATTGAATCATGTAGGAATTTCCTGGAAACTCAAGATCAATGAGAGTGAATGAATCACTCCTAAAATTTGATATTTCTTCCAAAAAATCCAAACTATTAATTATCTACACACCATCAACATCATTAGAGATAGAGAAATCAAATTCCTCTTCATTTTCTGAAACAATTACCGGTAAACTATGCACATAATTTAAAATAGAAGAATCACTCGAGAATTTTCACATAGAATGGAGGGATAGTTTTTATTCAATAAAATAGATTCGAATGTATTCTTCTAGATCAAACTTATGAGAATATGAGACATGAGATATCAAAGATCTCATAAATTTTTGGAGTAGCAAGAGAAGGAGTCACTCCAAGGAGACTTTCTTCAATTCGAATTGATTGTGTTGAAGATTATCTTTCTTCTTCATCTTGAAAAATTTGCTTTACTATAGGAGATGAAACATAGAGTACATTATTGAACTCATCATGTTATATTTTAACTAAACCTCTCTCAACAACTGGTATTTAGGCCTCCCATATGATTTCTAGGTCCTCCAGATAGAATGAAACTAGTCAAGGATTCCCTGGAGGCAACCATGTGATTGGATGTTCCAGAATCTATTAAGTAAGACTTTGACGGAGTGAGGCCTTCTTTCAAAGCAAGGCATATCTCATATTCTTCAGTCTACTCTCTAGAATCAGACATCACTGCACCTTGTGGAATGATACTATTATTATGTTCAAGGACTTTTGTCAACTGGTACAGGGTCTTCTTCATGCACTAGATTTCTGGATGAAAGCCTCTCTGACAGTATGAACATCTAGTATTTACTTTTCTAGAACCCAAGGCTCCATCATAATATTTCTGATTCACTTTTGGCTTCGAATCAGATGCTTTATGCTCCTTCCCCTTGTGCTTCCATTTATATTGCACATTGGTAGAGTTTGACATCAGAGGATCTTGATTCTTGGAGGTTTGAAACACTCCCATTCAAATCAACTTATCTTGCTCCTGTATTAAGGAATCAACAAACAAATCTCTAGAAGGAATCTTCTAATTGGGTATGGAAGATATTTCGTAATGGAAGGAAGAGACAAAGACAGAGTACTCAAAACCAAGTTTACTGAGCACAGAGAGCACAAGATGCTTATCTTTCCTCTCTATTCCGCACTGCTTACACTGTAGTGCTAGAGACCTAAATTTTGTGAAAAACCATTGTATAGTTTCGAAACTGCTGGGATGCAACACAATTAGCTCATTCTCCAGTATGTGTCCTTGAATCTCATCTTGCTTTCCAAACAAGAGTTTGAGCTTTTCCCAAGATTCTTTTGGAGTCTCCAATCCATCAAGACAAAAGAGAAGATCCTGTGAGATGTGAGTGCATAGGAATCCAAATGCTTCATCCAACCGATTCAAGAACTTATTTTTCTCTCTAGGGTGATAATGCTCTTTATCTATTCCCATATTCATCCTATACATGCCAAGCTTGTGTAAGGAGACCTGCATATCTTCCATCCAATCAACATAGTTGAAGGGTGTAAGAATCCAGGGTAAAAGAGCTGAGCAATCCATCAATTTTCCTTCCAAACAATCAATTCTTCAATCAAGCTCCGTAGTACCTGTAAGAAACACTGCAAAATAAAAAAACAAATCGCATTCATGTCAAAATCAAGCCTTCTCTCTCTACATGTACACATTCTCAAGGTTCGCCATGCCCATAGAGACTTCTCTGAACAAATCCAGATTTAGCAATGCACACTTTACGGGGATTATGTGGAAACCCAACTGCTTATGGTGTACAATGGAGATTGGATAGACTTGTTTTATGCTTGATTAGGTTTTGATACCATGTTAAATTATTGTGCCATTTATCTTCAGGAAAAGAGTGCAATTGAAGTGTACTATTATGCAATGTAATGAAATGAAAAATACACATCGAACGAAGACAAATTTCATAGAAAATGGATAAAATTCATCAATATAACTATAGTATAAAATTTATTAATCCTAGTAGTATACAACAGTGTTACATAAAGGAGAATTCGAATTATGTGGATATGATTTGAATCTACCAACTCAATCTAACTGTCTGGCTAACTAGAAGTGTCTAAATCACTATCGGATCTCACTAGTCTAGCTCCAAATGTCTAATTCAATATCTCAATTAGTTAAACTAGTTGAACACATGAGGTAGGTGAGAAGTAGGTGAGAATAAACACCTACCCACATGCAGCCATGCAATACTGGTGCTAACTGAACTAGAAGAGATCTGACTGAATGTAACTAGAGCATAAGTTAGCTTAACTAGTTACCAACTACCAACAATTGAAGGAGGCTGGTGGTGGCACTCATAGTGGCTCCTAAATTGTAGGGATTGGTCTCATAGGAACATAAATTGATGCATGAACATGCAGTCAGTTGCAGTTAACCTCTATATGTGTTCCCCACAATCTAGTGATTGTTACTAGTGGAACCAATAGCCCAAGTGGACCAATGGTACTAGTGGACCCAATATTAATTACTCCTAAGTTAGGAAAATATAATCTAATAGAATAAGTATGGACAAGGGAGGATTGTAAATACTAACAGAGGCAAGCGCTGCATCTATCATAGGGTATAGGCCTAAGGCTACTAGCTTCACACCAACTACTTGGATTCTTTGAACATTACCATGTCTTCCATGTTTCTCAACTCTTCCTTTCTTTTTCCATTCAATATCATTATGGGATCTCGAGGCTATGCCCAAGTATTTTTCACCTTTTTTCTTGATGATAGATTTTTCCAAAAGGAAGACCTATTGTGGCGGAATAGAATCTGGGATTTTTTCTAAACAAGTTGCCTCCAGAGCCCCCAAGTCAAGTTCACCCAATTCCATCTCCTTGCCTTTCTCCTTAGATATGGGGATGTCCTCCATCACCACAAATTATTCTACATCTTGTGTTTCATCTCCAGGGATAAGGGTTTGCTTGTTGTCCTGCGTAACTAGAATATGACCTTCCTCCAATTCTTGTTTCTCCGCTACTAGATGCAAGACTTCTAACTGATTGTGCATATTGGCTTTCTTATTAATCTCATGCATGTCACCTTTCTTGGCTGGGCGTTTCTTGTTTGTTACTATGGTAAACCATTATGAGTCTTTCCCACCCTGATTTGGAGTGTCTTTGGGTTTTTTATTGAGAGGGAAGTCATGATAAATATTCCCATGCTCATGGAATAGCCTGTGATGGAAAGGAATCTGCTCATAGTCAATCTCCTAGAACCATTCCTTGTCCCCCAGTATATTTCTATCCCTTCATAAAATCTTGGGAAATATCCATATAAAGACATATCTAGGCATACGAAGTATATCTCATCTTTTTTTTTTTCTTAGAAAATTTGAATAAAACGCTCAAGGTTACCTATTTCAGTGAGGATTTCTTCCTTCCAATATTCAGAGGGTAAGGAGTACAGTCGGAGTCAAACATGGGAGATTGTCAAGTTTTCTTTATCAGGTTTAAAACGTGCTTTCCAAGGGAATAAGTATAACCCAGTGAAATGAAAAATATATGGTCCATTATTAAATATTAGAGTGTGATTCGCGTCATTGAAAAATATTATTGTGAAAAAAACTTTAGCTCTAATTTGAAGGTCGTAGTGGCCTTAGGGTTTCTAGGTTGTATTGATCCACCAAACTAGATCCTTCTAAGCAGGAAAAATCCCAAAGAATTTTCCAATGAGGGCATGATATTTCATGTACTGAATATCCTCTTGGACTATGTCCGAACAAATCTACATTTTGGGCATCGTCAGAGATTTTGGTACATAATTCCCTTGTTTCCTAGTTTCTCCTCTTTCCCAAGTTGACTTGATGACCCTGCTCGTCCCTTCTCTTCCCATCCCCAGTTGGAGGTCAGGACCTGGTCATGTATTAGTTCCTTTCTCCATATTCGGAACCAGGGGATGGGGAAACACCCCCCACCCATGGCATCCCTCATGCCAATATTTTCCTCAATTTCCAGAGGAGATCAGTCATAAACCTTATCTCTGACAGAATCCTTCGAAAAAATTGAACTAACCTGCAAATCCTAGCTCCTAGTGATTCCTCCCTCCTATCATGAACTCTCCCTCGTTTTCAGAATAAGTGTAGAAACATTTAGATGAAATCTTACATATGTATAAGAGATTCATTAATAAACAAGCATAAGAGCTAATATTTGGAAAATTCAAAATCAAACTTATTATATCACTACATTTTAATAATCATGTATTTATAAAAGTACCTCCAATTATTTGCATATTCACAAGGTTTTTGTACATGGAAAACTATTTTTTCTTTGTCCTTGGTGCTCCTCTTTGGTATGGGAACACTGATGCTCATTGTTGGTTAAGTTGGATCAGTACTCATGTTTGGTATAAGTGCATCGATGGTTCTTTACAATAGGCACACCGATGCTTCGTGACCCATGTGCACCCGTGTGCTTTTGGAAAAAAAAAATTGGTTCTCCTCTTTGGTGAAGGTGCACTTGTGTCAGTTCTCACCTTTGGTTAAGGTGCATTGGTGTCAATGCTCCTCTTTGGTTAGGACACATCAGTTTTAGTGGTCCTCTTTAATAAAGGTTCACTAGTGTTTATTCTCTTCTATAGTGAAGTTGCACCTATTTGGTGAAGGTGCACTCGTGCTCATCTTTGGTATAAGCACATCAGTGCTTATTTACTATAGGTTACAGCTCAAAACATTATCCAATGCTAGCACATGAGTGAAGAAGACTACGATTGAAACCACCATAAGCAAGCAACATTGGGAATAGGTCAAATCACCAACTAACTACATGAATATGTGTTCCCAAGCTTCCAAGTGTGAAGGACAAGAAAACAATGAACTACTAACTGCTCAATACAATGAAAAGTATATACAATGAATGTGGAGCACTATTGACTTGAAACTAGAGAAGATCAATCTAAACCCTCAGATCAAAACACCAATGGCTCTTGGTTTATGGGATGAAAAGTCAAAATGAAAGTCAATATATATATATATATACAAGTTCAGGGACAAAATATACCAAAAGTAATTAAATATTAACAAAATGGATATCCATACTTGCGTTCCCTGTGGAAATTGTGAAACTAGAATTTCCTTAACATATATATTTGTGCCACTAGCCTCTGTTTCTTCTAGGTCAAACAAATTTGTATCATCAACGTCGTCATCATTCATGAATTTGGTATACTGCATAAATTTCATATAATTTATAGACATTATATTTGGAGAATAAAAAATTAGATTTCATATATTATAGCATACTTATGTACCATGCCTCTATTTTGATTTGGTCGAGTGACGACTCACTTATAATTGTCTCTACAGTATGTTGCATACTGCTCAATCTCTAATCGACTCATACTTTTCAAGAGATCATCATATTAATCATCAAATGGGCCTTCATCCATACTGGATGGAGATGAAATAGTATGTAGGCTAATTTCCACCCCAACCAATGCAGCCCCAACACAGTCTCTTATCTTTTAACTCACCCCTCTTTCTATTTGGAATGTCGTTTCCAACTCCTCTGTTAAAGCTACGACTCTAGGATGTGGTTGTACTAACCGAGGCATCAAATGCCTATAATGAACATCTCGTTGTGCGGCATTAGGTCGTTCATATGTAGACCTTTTCCACCACCATAGAAACTGGATCTCGTATCTGTATAGTTGGGGTCCATGTTAAACCGGAACTCTGTAATCATCATCTTAACAAAATTCTAAGGAACCTAGTCATTATTTGGGAACTTCCCATATGCACACAAGAACCTCGAATAAATATGTGGTGCAATCAGTGGATCATTGAATCTTTCGATCTTTAGACGTTTTTTGTCTTCAAGCCGCAAGTCAAAACATGAAAAGACCATTTCTTTTGTGACAACTTTCTTTACTTCTTCAAACTTGTGGTGACCCATCACTGAAAATCGCCTTCTAGGCATCATATCATGAAAAATATGGGTTTATGGTCCAACCCCAAGATATGTCTCGATCAAACTATTCAGATTGTGCAAAACAATCTGGAGACATTGTTGAGTACCAAAAGAGATATTTGAAGAATCAAGTTCTTCCTGCAATCTCGAGGAATGCTCCTCCATATATTCCACAGTCAGCATAGTGATGTTGTTTTTCCAAGGAGTATCCTCAGGAACATCTCTAGGATGATTGTAAAGAGGATCATATCTTTCATTGTGAGCATACTGATAAATCTGACGACATCTCCTTGTCTTGGGAGGTGGATTAGGATCAGGAGCAACAAACCCTTTAAGAAGTAAAATGTGTGTGCAAGTATTAAAATATATATATATAATTTGTCAATCAAATTATACACATTTAAATCAAATGTGTCCATTAAGAATACCTGATGCATCCTCTTTTGCCCCATCATTATTTTTAGAATGTCTAGAATCCCCTGTACAAAACCAAAAATTGGCAATCACATGTAAGTTAACAAGAAAAATCATCTAATTTTTCACAAATAACACAATCATTTCAAACAAGAATTCTAGCGGGAGTTTACATATAAACAAACTCTACCTAGCAATGGCATATCTGAGGAATAATACACTAAGTGTGTCCTATGTGTTTGTCCCCTGTAGACCCCTTAAACATACGTCTTTCATGCTCAGAGCCACTACCTATGCATGTAACAAGATTTAGAAAGATGTGTAAAATAAAATTTATGTTTATATAGACTTGAGTATGAATTAAATAACAATTGAATTTACCTGATGATGACCTCAGGGAGTGTGGCTACATAGTAGCCAAAATTGCTTCATCCCGAAGCTGTAAAGCTGTGCATGATAAGAATTTTCCACATATTAAAAAACACCAAACAAGAATTCTAGGTAGAATGTATGAAAACAATATCTACCTAGCAATGGAATCCTATGTGTTTTTCCACCAACCCCTATAGACCCTTTAGAATAAGACACTAAATGTGTCCTCTGTGTTTGTCCACTATCCCTTGTAGACCCCTCAGACAGACGTCTATCATGTTGAGAGCCACCGCCTGTGCACAACAAGATCTTAGATTTAGATGTGTAAAAGAATATTTATGTTTATACATACTTAAGGATGAATTGAATAAGAATGAAATTTACCTGACGATGACCTCTGGGTATGTCGTTGCATAGTAGCCAAGTTTGCTTCACCTTGAATCTGTGCATGATAAGAATTTTCCACAAATTAAAAAACATGTCAAATTTAAATTTACCAAATTTAACACTATGTACCTGTGCATGATGATAAATTCTCACATTAAAATCATGTCAAAACGTGTCAAACAAGATAAATGCATTTCGGATTAACAATCGAAAAGGTCAAATATGATCCCTTAAAGGTTGTGCCTCAAGTATTCCCAAATCCGGAACACCCCTAGTTAGAAAGAACGACATTATGTCAACCTTCATCCCCCTATCCCTTATCTCTCATCAATTTGGTCCAATAATTCAAGGTGTGCCTCCATCTCAAGCCTCATCTAGCAACTAATAAGTACAAGACAATTTTCCCCTTGGTTTAGAATATGGGACTTTAGTTCTTACAACAAGTAGGGAAAAGTAAACAATTGGACAACAAATATAGGAAATCTAGAAGATATTTTGGTGTACATGGCTCATGAGGAGGAAGAAGCACCACTATAACAAGACTAAAATATTTACTGAATAGGAATTTTTGAATACAATGATTCCTTGAGTGACATATTTAATGGGGCTGCAAGAAACACATCTAATGATAGACCTCACCAAATGAACATCATGACACAAAATTCAGTCCCCAAGGATGGTTATGCATCCCAAACTAGAGTGAAACACATCATGTGGTCTTCATTTGGAAGCCCTATAAAATTATGCTGTTGATTAAGAAACACATCTTACTTGGGATAAGAGAGGATTTCTTGGACATCTCTTTTCCTTCTTTGCAAAAAAGAGCACAAAACCAGACTGTGAAATCATTGGACATTTGTTAGATACATGCCCCTATTCTTTAAAATTATAGGACAAAAGTGACGTTCCATTGAAATAACTTATCATGTTAAAGGGATCCATGCCCTAGCCATAACCAAGTGGGTCCTTAATCCATTAGGCTATTCCTTTCTCAACAGATTGTGGAAACTTCACTTACACATAATGGCTTGGGAAATATGGAAAGAAAAGAACATAAGGTTTATTTTTGCGATCAAAGTTGAAAGAATCAAGTAGTATATGCAATCATAAAGGATGCATTCATGACATGCTTCAATTAACATAGTGGTCTAATAAGGATTTTCAAATGAATCCCAATATGCAAGTGACATTGACCTTTAAGAACACACTTCCCCCATTGCACATGACACTTGCAAGTAGGATAGGCGGCTAGGGGAAGGCTCCATATGCATTGGCTCTTAATGAAGAATGGGACATTAAAGCACATGCACTCATGATAAACAGTTTCAGCTGCAACATATTTGGGAAGGATTTTGGGGGAATAAAAACAATGAAATTTTTTTTCCCTTAGAGGCCCTTAGAGGCCTTAGGCTCTAAATGTTGGCCCTTGGGACCTTAAGCTTAGACATTTAGGCCTATTTGAGCCTTAAGATTCAATATTTAATTCAATTTCATACTTAATCTCTAAAATGTTTCAACACATTTGGACATAAATTAGATTTGAAATTTCAACCTAACTGGGCCTTATTTCTCAGAAATTTCGGCCAAATTGAGCCTTATTGATCCGAAATTTCAACCTTTTTAGAACATATTTCTTCGACATTAAGATTTCTCTTTTAACAATAGATCAACCACACCTGCCAACCAACCCTCGGTAAAAATTTTTGGTCGTTCATGATTGCACATTGAATGGGGGAAGCATTGGATTTGCAGCACTTACTAGGATATTTTTCTTTATATTGAGATTGACCTGGTTAAGAATATTTGATAATGACAAAGTGAAAAAGGTAGAGCACTCATTTTTTTAGATAAAAAATAATATTCAAAAAATTCAAACACATGTATCAATTTTATACAGTGTTGTTTTGGCATAAGAAACATTTAGGGAGTCAATTGGGTGCAACTCAAGTGCTTGTCCGAAAAAGTTGTTACCCTCCTCATCGGAAATCAAATCCCACTTTCTGACATGTATGCTCTTAGTGAGTTGAATGTTGATTAGCTATACATAATATATTCATGAGTTTTTACATGGCCTTGTGCCATGAACAATCTAGGGTTTACCCTGGGTACCATCATTGGAATGAGAGGAACTGCCCAGGTTGTTTCCTGCCAAATGATCCTTACTATCCTAATAGAGTTTATGTCCAAATGGATGTATTATTCTATTTCAAATGATCCATTTGGAACGATCCTTACTAACCTAATAGAGTTGTTGTGTAAGCTTTACTGTATGGAATTATCTCATGCCCAGTTGATGAATCGACTCATATGTAAGCTCCTTATTCAACCATAGGTTTCAAAAGTAGATAACTCTACTAGCTAGGTACCCTGGCTCTATACCCATCCTATATATTAGGCACATAACGTAGATGATTAAAATACTAGGATTAAAACCTAGAGGCATGTAAGTAAGCATGATTTGGTAGAATACTGGTACACAATTAGTCTCATTACATGTGTTCTTGCTTCTGTAAGCATCATTGTAACAAAGGTAACTAATATTGATTCAATGGTATTAAAGCTATTTCCTAATATGGAAAGAGATAACCCCTTCTTATACTAGTTCTGTAATCATCCTTGTTACCTTTCTATTAGTTAATCATAAGAGTAATGGTAATCATAGTAATCAAATAGTTAGCTAAATCATAGCTATTACTAGTGAATCATGCTTAATGGGACCAACTTTATACGTGTACTCTATGAATATGAAGTAATATCCTTTTTTATTTTTATTTATTTTTGTATTTAGGTATATACAATTAAGCTTCTCCATATATGCCTTACACAAAAGTTATCGCATTAATACTAAAACCACTAGTAACTAAGGAAGAACATAAGCTTTATGATGTTGTATTTTGAGGTTGATTAGTTATATAGCTTTGATGAAGCTGCATATGAACTTATACATTGAAGCTATGTTTTACATAACCTATTGAATGCTACTTATAGATAAAGTAAAACTATATATAAGAGTTAATCCTTATAGATTCAATCGAAATCACACTAATGAGATGTATGAATAGAATACGAACCTAATACGTTTAATGGTATGAATGAATATTAGGTATAAACCCATATTAGTTAAATAGTATAGACCATTACCACTATGCTTAATAATGTTGTGTGTTAGATCTATACCCATATTAATAATAAAACCTTACCACTCTGTTAAAAATTGTAACCTGTATGCCCAATTTGCACAATGAAGCTTGGTTAGATTACGATAAATACGTAACATGATTGGTAATATGGAATGGCTGTAATTAAGCATCATATCAGCTTAAGGGAAATGGTTATGACTACAACACTTGTTACTCTTACACTGTTCATGGAATCAATGTGTTCATTACTTAACCATACATAAGCTTTGAATTACAGGAGAATTAATACATATAGATTAGAAGCTTACAACAACCTCTTATTAGTGATACAACTATAGCCCGTTTCTGATATGAGTAACTATTAATCACAAAGCTCTGTGTAAGCTATTATGGATATTACTATATATGTATAAACTAGTGGTTACAGATTGATTCATATGCAATTGGGGCTTTACCCTATTGGTGCTCCCTCCTCAATATGAACCATGCCACCATTATCATACCTTTTGGCATTACTGCCCAACCCTAGTACTTGCCTTCCTGGAACCCATTAAACCACTAATGCAACCATAAAATACCCTATTTATTTCTTGATTATGAGCTAGGAATATTCAGACTATGTGATACGACTATTTAATGCATTCCATTTACCTATGTTATCACAAGCTAACTAGTAGTGATTACATGATGACTATGCTTACTTTGCTCATAAATCTTAGTCTATACGAACTACTACTTATCTTTTCCTTTTCCTAAAAATTTTCAATTACCCACTACAGTGCAAAGAATGAAAAAATGCATGTACCAAGATATAAAATTTTAACTTAACAGTCCTCTAACATGGCCTTCCCTTCGTCTTGGTGTGAGGTGGAACACCTGTTCACCAATTCCTAGTCCTAATTGAGCCCGTTATCCAGGTAAGGTCCACCCCTGCGTAGGAAAACCCTTCACCTCACAAATTCGGGGAAGGTTATACAGGCCCAACCTAATGGCTCTCGAAACGTAGATGAAATGGCTACCCAAATAGGAAAACTCTGTTTGCAAGCCTGATAAGCCCTGACCAAGCTCGAAAAGATCGAAAAAACTGAAAACGATGATGATGGTCGACTAAAACCACACATGAAATGGGTGCCCAAATAGGAAAACTCTGTTTGCAAGCCCAAAAAGGCCTTACCAAGCGTGAAAAGCTCTTACCTTGCCTAACTGAAAAACCTGAAATGATGATGATGGTGGACTAAGTGAAATCCCAAAAACATCTTACCCTAACCGAAAAACCAGTGAAATGATGATGCCAGTGGACTAAGCGAAAGCCTAGAAAGGCATTACCAAGTGCGAAAAGCAATCCTTGAGAGCGAAAAACCTGAAAAATTACGATGATGGTCGGCTAAGTGGGGAGGGGGTTTTCCTTTATATACTTAAATATATGGCAATACTCTCGAACAAGAAAGTTTAAAACTTTTGGCCGAAAACTTTTCTAACTATGGAAGAACTCTTGGATGAGAAAATTTTAACTGTGGTTAATTTCTCGTCCGAGATATCTTACAACTGTCGGCCGAAAAAATATGTTGACTTTTTTCTCGGCCGAGAAATTAGAAATTATACAACAAAAAAAACGAATTGTCACGGAATTGTTTCCCAACTTTATGTTTTCACCCTAAATACAAGATTACATATGGAACTTATTCCACTTAACCTAAAACCTTTGTGTGATATTCAATGAGGTGCATTGAGCTTACTCTATATTCATTATATTTTCATTGATCGATTTTCTAAATGGTTCATTATTACATATTTCATTTTTCTATATTTAACATGTTTTCCTTCTTTGTAGCATTACTAGGTTTATCTTATTATTAAAAGTAATGTAACTCATTTACTTAATAGAACAATTAATTTGTTACGAATGTCTTATAATAGAAAATACATTTTTCTTACCAATTTGCTAAGTTATTTTGATATTATAAAACACTTTTTCTATGCATGTGTTAGCTCTATAAAAGGTCACATTTTTTCTTATAATGGCAAAGACACATTTTTTAACAATGTGTTAATGTTTTTCCCTAATAAAAGAAATACAGTTTTCCTCCTCACATCCACATGGCTTTACGCTACTTAGTTTGAACCTAGAGCAATGCCTATACGCTCTACACTAGTTAGTTTAGTTTGAACCTAGAAAAATATCAGTAGCCTCTATACTACTTAGTTTAGTTTGAACCTAGACTATTACACATAAGCTATATATTACTTAGGTTTAGGTTGAATCTATATTATTACACATACTCTCTTGTTAAATACTTATAAAGGAGATGAGCCCTCTTGAGGGACAATCGTTCACAACTCTTCAAGAAGAGCTAAAGCATGTTCACTACATTCTTATTAATGAGATGAGATTCATTTGCCTAAAATTATTTAATCACATTGTTGAGGGCTTGCACAAAGCATTCTTTCACCATAGAAAGACTCCATTGGTGGTCATTGTATCATTCTTAGTGGTGACTTGGGTCAATTACCACTTGTAAAATACATCCCAAAGTATGTAAGAACATTTCATGGAAATGGAATTTGGTGAAGCATTAACACAATTGTCACATTAGATTTTTTTTTTCAACAACAAGGTGTTGAACTTTCTCAAGTCACTTTTCAAAAAATCCTCATGAACATTAAACATTCAAAGCCTACCTTGGAGAATTGGCACATTCTCATGTACAAGACAAATTCATTCTTGACTCATGAATAACAACACAGAGAAAGTGTTCCCATCAGTATATACTGTCTCATCATACCATATCTACCGTGGACCAAAGAGATCATAGCAGCAAACTAAAAGAGCCCGCTCTAAGAGCATCCAAAAAGTTGAAAATAGGAGAGTAAGCTCCCCTTACAAAGCATCAAAAGAGCTGGAAAGTATCATGAGTGACCAAATGGTCATCAGTAAATTCAGAGAAGCAGCCAAAACCAAGAGACAAAGAGAGAGCAGTTTTAGAGAGGCGGTCTGTAATGTAAGCTCCCCTTACAAAGCATCAAAAGAGCTGGAAAGTATCATGAGTGACCAAATGGTCATCAGTAAATTCAGAGAAGCAGCCAAAACCAAGAGACAAAGAGAGAGCAGTTTTAGAGAGGCGGTCTGTAATCTGATTGTGTTCACGGTAGATGTGGCTGAATGACAAATCATGAAAGCATGTGAAGGGCTTTCTAGTTTCCCTGCACCAATGGAAGAGGTCTGGTGGGGAAAGAGTAGTGGATCCCTTTGCCCAATTAATGATGACTGAAGAGTCACCAAAAACATGGAGTAAGGGAATCCCCATCATTTGGGGGGTAAGCAAAAGGGCCCATAAGCTGAGCAGTTTTGCTTTTGTGTTGGTGCTATATCCCACCCCCAGTGCAAACTCGAAGGAGTGTGACTCATTCAGGTACAAGCAGTATCCAACTCCACCCATTTTATTTGCAGAAGCCCCATCAAAAAACCCACAGGGCTAGACCATGCTAGGAAAAGGCCCAATCACTCTAATCTTTTTAACTTTGACAGCCAGAGGACAATACCGTTGCATAGAATAAGAGATCTGGTGCAAAATGCTCAGGACAGATAGCTTCTTCCCCTCAAAAATATATAAGTTCCGAGCTTTCCAGATGGCCCACATAGTGTGGAAAGGAATAGTACTGTAATTAGAGTGCTTTGAAACATTTGCAATCCAATTGTCAACGAACATGTCGAGAGTATTAGACCGAGAAGGAGGAGTAAGATGAAACTGTTCACAAATGTGAGAAAAGACATTCTTCCAGACAGTGCAATGAGAAAAAATATGCAGAACAGACTCCTCTTCAACGTTGCAGAGGGCACATATACTTGGTCCATACCGACCTCATTTCTAGAGGTTATCCCAGGTAAGGATTTTATTCCTCAAGACCAGCCAGATAAAGCATCCAATTTTCCTGGGAAGAGAGCCGGACCAAATGTATGAATGTAGCCTGCTACCAGACGGGGGGAATAAGATTTCATAATGCAGTCATAAACTAATTTAGCAGAGATTGATCCATCATGTTTGTTAAAGGCCCATAATAGAGTATCTGACTGTGAAGTGAGACGAATGCCACAGAGTTCCAGACCCCTCGTATAAGCTTCCCAGGCTTCTTTCCACTCGCCAGCAATACGCAAGTCCTCGGTCGAGTACCGGTAATGTTGAGAATCAGGTAATGTATTGCGTGCCTGTGAAATAGAAGTGATATCCAAGTCATCCAAAAAGGTTCTGAACCCATCCGGGAGTGAGAGGGAGGTGGGGACACCAATGACCGGATCAATACCAATTAGAACATATTTTTCGTTTCCCACCTGCCATGCAAGATTAATTCCCAACCAAGAAAGAGTCTAAAGGAAACCATTCCAGATAATAACCTATAAACATATTAAAGAAAGCAAACCACCGTACTTTTATTGCAAAGTTTTAGTAACAATAAATTATTTTAAAGGAAACATGAGAAATGTGAAACCAAATTTAGTCTAAATATTCGCAATGAAAAACTATCAAATCTTAAGAAAGGCGGGTCACCGCGTTTTCAATACGGAGTCTTCATAAAGTTATTTTTTCTGGCCGATTAAGTCGCTGTCCTTTTTCACCATATCAGTGGACATCAGGAGGTGTATGCTACGTTTTCAAAACTGCAAGCATTTTAGCAGTCAATAATTAAAGAAAGCAAACCACCCTTTTTTAAAGAAAGCACGAATAGTCCGTACAAAGATTCTAGTGATTAAATCGCTGTATTTTTATTTTTTTTCATAAAGTGACGTTGTATTGAATCGCTGTATATAAGTGACGTTGTGATGAATTGCTACAAAACATGAAAAGAGATAAGAAATCTGATTTACGGTATGGTTTGGTTTTGTTTTTATAATGTCACATTTTTTTTTCATTCTTAAAATTTTTGACATTTTAGTAGGTTTCATGTATATATAATGCTGGATTTTGAACTTGGGGTAGAGACACTCATAATCTATTACTCTAACTAACCAGTTTACAAGAAAAACTTGACACACCACAACTTAACATGACATGGAGTGAGGAGAGATAAGAAATGCAATTAAATTTGTTTTAAAATTTAATTTGAGCGCATATATATATATATATATCAAAAGAGTTACATATCTCTCTTTTGTGGGTATTCTTCGACACAACTATATATAATTGGGTGTTATTATTATATAAAATTTGGAAGACATTTTTTAAAGATTTAATTAATGTAATTTTGGTTTAGTCAGTATATTTAATTATTATTGTAATAAGTTTACAATATTTGCATATTCTTAGATTTAATCATTGTAATAAGTTTATAATATTTTGCCTAAATTTATAATATTTTATCATTTTGGTTTTGTTAATATTAATAATAATAACTTTATAATATTTGCATAATTGTTAGAGAATTTTAAAGTTGAAGGGCCAAATTTGTGGTCGACGACCTCTGAGGTGGAAGGACTGACGACGACCATGGAGACAAGAATGGGGGAAGTTTCTAAGGCCTCCACAATTGAACCGCCAAGGGACTTCAGATCGGGTTATTTCGATCCCTCTGGAGGCAATGGGAGCAGAGGGTATGAGCAATCAAGATCCAAAATTGAGAGGCCCTTCAACATAACAAAGGATGGGACAGTACATGTCTAAATCTTCCCTAACACCCTCGATGGAGATCAGATTGACCAAACTCAAGGATCAAATACAATATATGCAAGATCACACACTCATAGAAAAGTTTGTGGGAATGCTTCCCTTGGAAAAATCCCTAGTTTGGTGGATAAACTCGGCCTGGAAACCTCAGGGACACTATGATCTCCAACTGGGATCTAAAGGCTTTTTTACCATTTCTTTCTTGAACATGCAATACAGAAACAAAGTTCTAGATGGAGGTCCGTATTTATTTTACTCAGTAAGCTTGTTCCTAAGACCATGGAAGGAAAAGCTCTTCCCAGACAAGGAGGATATGAAAGTCGCATCAGTTTAGATTTTCCTCTACTCTTTACCAAGTGAGTATTAGGACTCTAAAATTATGGAAGAACTTGGAAACAATCTGGGGACCTTTATCAAAATCTCGGAACAAACCAAGGCAAAACGAGACATGGCCTGCTATGTATATATGGATCTAACCAAAGAATTACCAAAAGGCATAAAGATGTCCCGGGAGGATGAATAATGGTTAGAAACCATAGACTATGAATAAATTTCATTTAGATGTCGCGGATGCCATGAGAACAAACATCTTTTTCAGAGAATATCCTATGAACTCCCTAAAATCGACCCCCAAGAAAGAGGAAGAAAAAATGAATCAAGGATTTGTGATGGTTCCATCTCGTAAAATAGGAGGGAGAAAGCATGAGAACGTGGAGGTAACCAAAAATATATTATTATTCAATCAATTTGAATCTTTAGGAGATCAATCTTAGGAAATAATTGAATTATCTCACAATGATAAGCAAAAGGACTGATCCCAACAGGAGGAGAAGGATGACAGTGTAAAGACAATAAATAGTGTGGCAAAAGCAAAATCCAACGAAGAGTTAGAAAGGGACATAGGGGAAGAAGAAGAAGATATAGACATTGTTAGAGAATTTTAAAGTTGAAGGGCCAAATTTGTGGATGACGAACTCTGAGGCGGAAGGACTGATGATGACCATGGAGGAAAGAATGGGGGAAGGTTCTAAGGCCTCCACAGCTGAATCTCCAGGGGACATCAGATCAAGGGTATTTCGATCCCTCTGGAGGCAATGGGAGCAAAGGGTTCGAGCAATCAAGATCCAAAATTGAGAGGCCCTTCAACATAACGAAGGATTGGACATTGCATGTCTAAATCTTCCCTAACATCCTCGATGTAGATCAGATCGAGCAAACTCAAGGATCAAATACAATATATGCAAGATCACATGCTCATAGAAACATTTGTGGGAATGCTTCGCTCGGAAAAAGCCCTAATTTGGTGGATAAACTCAGCCTGGAAACCTCAGGGACACTATGATCTCCAACTGTGGTCTAAAGGCTTTTTTACCATTTCTTTCCTGAACAGGGAATACAGAAACAAAGTTCTGGATGGAGGTCCATATTTGTTTTACTTAGTAGGCTTGTTCCTAAGACCATGGAAGGAAAAACTCTTTCCAAACAAGGAGGATATGAAAGTCACGTCAGTTTAGATTTTCCTCTACTCTTTACCAAGTGAGTATTGAGACTCTGAAATTATGGAATATCTTGGAAACAATCTGGGGACCTTTATCAAAATATCAGAACAAACCAAGGCAGAACGATACATGGCCTATGCGAGACTATGTGTATATATGGATCTAACCAAAGAATTACCAAAAGGCATAAAGATGTCACAGGAGATAAATATTGGTTGCAAACCATAGACTATGAACAAATTTCGTTCAGATGTCGCAGATGCCATGAGAACAAACATCTTTTCAGAGAATATCCTATGAACTCCCTAAAATCGACCACCAAGAAAGAGGAAGAAAAAATGAATCAAGGATTTATGATGGTTCCATCTCATAAAAGAGGAGGGACAAAGCAGGAAAACATGGAGGTAACCAAAAACATATTAGTATCCAATCAATTTGAATCTTTAGGAGATCAATCTTAGGAAATAACTGAATTATCTCACAATGATAAGAAAAAGGACTGATCCCAGGAGGAGGAGAAGGATGACAGTGTAAAGACAACAAATAGTGTGGCAGAAGGAAAAGCCAACGAAGAGTTAGAAAGGGACATAGGGGATGAAGAAGAAGATATGGACATTGGAGATCTGGATCTAGATGGCATTGAACAAGCTTGTGTTGATGTGGAAAAAGGCTATGTTCTCCAAGAGAAAGTAGTTTTACTAAAGGAGACAATCATCAAAGTAAGGGAAACTAGCTAGTTGGGAGTCATCCCAAGCTCCCACAAGGATCACAAGAGGAAGCATGAAGAAACACGTAAAAGGATAGGGAGGAAATCAAATAATCAGTGCATAGTGGAAGCTGGTCTAAAATTGGTTGAATAAGGTCAATACCCTACTATTAGGGCTTCATTAGGATTAATAATTCCCTCTTCTTGATATTTGTAATGAAGATAATAATCTAGAATATAAGAGGGATAAATATCCCTCAGAAAGAAAAAAATCTAAGAAAAAATATTCAGAAAATAAATCTGGTCATTGTTTTCCTTTAAGAAACAAAATGCTTGGTGAACCAACTTCAGGAAATAAGCAAGAAAATTTGGAAGGGGAGGGAAGGAATGGGTATTGATGCAAGAGGTTTTGTGGGAGGCCTAGCAATACTATGGGATCCCTACAAAGTGAGTCTATCTGGATTCATTGGAAACCATCGATTTATATCAACAAAATTTGGGGTTATTGGTTTTTCGATTTCGGGCATCATAACCAATGTGTATGGTCATCATAATCCTTTAGAAAAAATGGATTTCATTAAGTTCCTCAAGCTTATTCATGAATGGACATAGGTGAAGCGTTGGATTTTAGGCAGATATTTCAATCTCATAACTTTGTCAGAGGAAAAGAAAGAAGGAAGAAGACGGATGGAAGAAGAATGTGGGTTTTTTTATAGATACTATTCAAGAGCTTAGACTAGTAGACTTAGTCTCGAGACACGACAGGTTCACCTGAATAACAAATGCAGGGAAGATAGGCATATAGCCTCTCGCCTTGATCGCTTCCTAGCCTCTAAATCAGTCATGGAATTAGGTAACGAAATTCATTCTTTAGTAATCCCGATATTAATCTGTCACAGTAATCTAGGGACTAAAACATAGTCTCATAAGAGATTTTAGACAATTAAGCATGAAAATGGCATATTGGTGCTGCAATGGAAGTAGCAGCTCTGTATATTCAATAAAGAATGAGTAATGCAATACAATGATCATGCAAGGTGCATGAATGCCAAGAAAATTCAAATTCCCAAGGAGGTCATTCGAATTGAATGAATGGGTGTAGCTTAATTGAATGTCAGCCACCGTAAACACACCAAGTTAATCCACTGATCAAGCTATGATTGACTCAACTGAGCCCTAACTGTATCGGAGTGCAATGGATGACTGATTCTAATTGAAAGTAGCTCAGACACATGTCACTGCATGCCAATCAACAAGTGGTAGCACATCATTAACTCCAATGAACCCCAATGAGGTTAACTGAAGTCAAACTGGTCATCAGAAGTGGTTGGAGGCACCCTAGTTGATGCTAGTTCATAAATATTAATAAAAATAATCAATAAATGAAATGGAGGTGCCTACACAACTCAACTTAAATGATTGTAACAATCAGTTAGAAATTAGGTGCATTTATGACACTCAGATCACCCCATAATGGCTCCTCGATTGAAGGAGGAATCCCAGTTAGCCTCCCTAATTGAAGCTAGGTGTGGGTGTGCTCATGCTGATGCCATAGAGTGTTCATTTGATGTTGATTAAGTCAATTAAACTTAGGATAGTGGTTTAACAAGGACAAATTGACCAAATTAAGTTTTCATGTTGGGTAAATGACTCCAACACCTCCCCTTAAGCTATACTAAGGAGGAGTAAAAAAAATGCATGAAATGCTAGGGCCCCGACAACAAAGGCCATAGGTCACCCTGTACAATAATGTAACTCAAACAATGCTAAAAAATAAATCTAAGTGAGGAAAGAGGGAAAACCCAGTGGGAAACCCCTCCCCTTAAGCTGAACACTGAAAGTAGTCTGATCACCCTGATGAACTGACCCCCAACAGTGAACGGAGGTAAGTGAACTTATTTTCTAAAAATCTCTTGGTGAATATGTCTGCAATCTGCTCATCAGTAGGGCAGTATTGCAGAATGATGGTCCTGTCATGCACTAATTCCCTGATATAGTGCTTGTGTATCTCTACATGCTTGGTCCTCTACCTAGTAACTGGATATGTGGATATCTTAATAGCACTTTGATTGTCACAAAAGAGGACAATGGAAAAAATACTACCAAGATCAAACTCTAAAATAATGCCTTGCAACCAAACAGCTTGGATGCAAGCATTCACCGCTCCTCGGTACTCGACCTCTGTAGAAGACAATGCTATGGCGGCTTGCTTTTTACTAGACCAGAAAATGGGGCCACCAACAAACATGAAGGAATATCCGAAAGTATAATTCCAATCAATAGAATCACCTGCCCAATCAGAATCTGTGTAACCAACTAGCTCTAGCTCGGAGTCTGCAACATAGTGAATGTCGTAGGTCCTGGTTCCCTAAATATACTGGATGATCCTCTTGGTTTCCTTCCAATGAAGATCATGAGGCTGCTGCAGGTATTTTGACACAACATTCATGTCATAACAGATATCAGGTTGAGAATGAGTCAAGTAGAGAAAGCTACCTATCAATTGTCGATAAATAGTGTAGTCCATGGGAGTTGTGCTTTTTCCTTCTTCAAGGCTGATCCCTGAAAGGAAAGGGAATGGAGCAGACTTATATTCAGCCATGTTAAACTTAAATAACAGTTTTGATATGTATTTGGACTGATTAACCATTATCCTATCAATATTTTTCTCAATTTCGAGCCCCAGAAATTGATTCAAGAGCCCCAAATCGCACATTTCAAATGCATTGTGGAGAGCAGTTTTGATGACTGAAATAGAAGCAACTCCGCTACCAGTAATCAGTAAGTCATAAAAATATAAAACACTAATAATCAAATGACCATCATACTTCTATATATAAACATTCAGATCTGATTTACACCTTTGGAAGTTTTGTGAGAGAAGGAAGGCATCCATCTTGGAATACCACTCTCTTGGGGCCTGTTTTAACCCGTATAGTGACTTCTTTAGATTGAAAACCAAAGATAGATCAGAAATGTATCCCTCAAGATACTTCATGTATATCTTCTCATGAAGATATCCATGTATAAATGAAGACTTAACATCCATATGATGCACTTCCCAGTGTTTAGATGCATAAATTGCCAAAACTAGGTGGATGGAGTCCATTTTTGCAATCGGTGAAAAAGTCTCATGGTAGTCCACACCTTGGACCGAGAAGAAACCTTTCGCTACCAGAATTGCCTTATATTTTCAGGTTGTGCCATCAGCATCAAAATTATTCCGAAACACCCACTTGCATTGAACCAATTTCCTCCCCAGAGGAAGAGAAACTAGCTCCCAAGTAGTGTTTTTCTGAAGAGAATTCATCTCTTCATCCATGGCAGCTTGCCATCTCGGATCCTTCCGAGCATAGTAGTAAGACTTAGGATCTGAAATTATCATTAATAGCAATATTTATATATCAAATAATCAGGACAAGAGAGCGTAATACCATCTCTTTGAAAATTAGATCCGGTTCTCCTTGGATCATTCGGATTTCCAATGTTATCACCTGCAGAGGAGAGTGTCTGTCTAGCCCAAGTTGGGAGATGATTTTGTACTTAAGGTTATGATTTAGAATCTGATATTTTCTGTTCACTAATATCATAAATCATAGGATCCAAATCAGGGTCATCACCCCCAATTCCATCATCCAAATATTCAATAGAATAGAAAGGAAATTCTGCAGTTTTCTCCTTCACTAGTTCTACCTCCTGAAGAGGCTCATCGAACATGACACTCCTTTCAATGATGATATGTTTTGTTCTAATATACAACAGCTTGAAAACTTTAGATTCATTAGGATATCCAATAAACATACATTCGATGCTTTGTGATTGCAAAGCCCTCCTTTTATCAAGCAGAATTCGGGCCCATGTAGTGGACCCAAACACCCCCAGATTGGGCACATCTGACTTGTGTCCAAAATATGCTTCGAAAGGAGTCTTCCCTTTCATGGGTGAGTGTGGAACTTTGTTCTGAATATATTCTGCAGCAATCACAGCTTCAGTCCACAAATTTTCAGCCAACTTGTTTGATTCCAGCATGCAAGTGGTCATCTCCTTGAGAGACTGATTCTTCCTCTCTGCTACATCGTTCTGCTGGGGAGTGCAGGGGACTGAATGTTGGATCTAAATACCACTTTGGGAACATATATGCAGCAAATAAGTACTGATATACTCCCTACCATTATCAGATCTCAAAATCTGGATCATTTTTCTATATGCATTCTTAATCAATGCCTTCAATTCAGTGGATTTTTCCAAGACTCCCGACTTCTTTTTGATAAAAAAGACCCATGTGTATCTGGAAAATTTATCAATGAAAGTGAGAACGTACCTTGGTCCATTCATGGATGTGGTAGGCATAGGTATTCTGATATCAGAATGTATCAGCCCCAAGATGCATGATGCTTGGCTTGCCTTCCCCCGATCAAACTTATGCTCAAGGTGCTTTCCAACAACACAACGCTTGCAAATTACAATGGTAGCTTTGATGACCAGGAGGCCTTCAACCATGGAATTATTCTATAATTGATCCAATTAATTAAATTTCATGTGGACGAACCTCTCATGCCACACTCTACTAACCTCATTTCCATGAGTCAGCAATGCAGTGGGATTTTCATTCGTCACAAAATGGGAGAACTCGTAGGATTTTGTATGATGGTTTGCAAGGCCTTTTGCCACAACTTTTCTGGATGCAAGTTTTGTGATCTCTACATCATCTGGGCTAAAGAAGAATCTCTTGGGAACTCTCGTATGTGTCATTTGATAAACACTTAGGAGGTTTGATGCAAGAGATGGTACATACAAAACATTGGAAAAATAACCATGCTCAAGATTTGCAGTACCTTGTCCTTCGAATATGATTGTGGAGTCATCTCACATGTGAATGGGAATGGATTTTCTAGTCTCCAAGGATGAGAAAGAGTCTCTTTCATCCATCATGTGATTCAAAGCTCCAGAATCTATCAAAAGGGCTTTGCACTTCGAAGTGCTTTCCATGAGAGCATGACCTATTTTATGCTGTGGCTCCCGATCTTGCTGATCTCTCCTCCGAAAGATTTCTAGAAGATTGATGTGATTTTTCTCAAGAAGAGAAGTAGCTTCATCAAGTTTCTTTTTCATGTAGGCGTGTTCAAGGTGGAAGCCGTTCCTGCAGTATGAAAACTTGACTTTTTCCTTTCCATGATGCCCTTTGCTTTTGTTCTTCTTCAAGCCAGAAGGCTCTTCATGCTGCTGGTTTTCAAATTTAGGCTTAGGAGGTTCAAATTTGGTTTTCAGGTTCTTATGCTAGTTTCCTTTACCCTTCAGATCCAACATTCAAATCCAACATTTAGTCCCCTACACTCCCCAGCAGAACAGTGTAGCAGAGAGGAAGAATCAGTCTCTCAAGGAGATGACCACTTGCATGATGGAATCAAACAAGTTGGCTGCAAATTTGTGGACTGAAGCCATGAATGCTGCAGCATATATTCAGAACAAAGTTCCACACTCATCCGTGAAAGGGAAGACCCCTTTCGAAGCATTTTTTGGACACAAGTCTAAAGGAAACAACTTTGGGAACATATATGCAACAAATAATTACTGATATACTCCCTGCCATTATCAGATCTCAAAATCTGGATCTTTTTTCTAGATGCATTCTTAATCAATTCCTTCAATTCAGATCCAACATTCAGTCCCCTACACTCCCCAGCAGAACAGTGTAGCAGAGAGGAAGAATCAGTCTCTCAAGGAGATGACCACTTGCATGTTGGAATCAAACAAGTTGGCTGCAAATTTGTGGACTGAAGCCATGAATGCTGCAACATATATTCAGAACAAAGTTCCACACTCATTAGTGAAAGGGAAGACCCCTTTCGAAGCATATTTTGGACACAAGTATAAAGGAAACCACTTTGGGAACATATATGCAGCAAATCATTACTGATATACTCCCTGCCATTATCAGATCTCAAAATATAGATCTTTTTTCCAGATGCATTCTTAATCAATGTCTTCAATTCAGTGGATTTTTCCAAGACTTCCGACTTCTTTTTGATAAAAAAGACCCATGTGTATCTGGAAAAGTTATCAATGAAAGTGAGAATGTACATTGATCCATTCATGGATGTGGTAGGCATAGGTCTTCTGATATCAAAATGTATCAGCCCCAAGATGCATGATGCTTGGATTGCCTTCCCCCGATCAAACTTATGCTCAGGGTGCTTTCCAACAACACAGCCCTTGCAAATTCCGATGGTAGCTTTGATGACCAGGAGGCCTTCAACCATGGAATTCTTCTATAATTCCTCCAATTAATTAAAGTTCATGTGGTCGAACCTCTCATGCCACAGTCTACTAACCTCATTTCCATGAGTCAGCAATGCAGTGGGCTTTTCATCCGTCACAAAATGGGAGAACTCGTAGGATTTTGCATGATGGTTTGCAAGGCCTTTTGCTACAACTTTTCTAGATGCAAGTTTTGTGATCTCTACATCATCTGGGCTAAAGAAGACTCTCTTGGGCACTCTCGTATGTGTCATTTGATAAACACATAGGAGGTTTGATGCAAGAGATGGTACATACAAAACATTGGAAAAATAACCATGCTCAAGATTTGCAGTACCTTGTCCTTCGGATATGATTGTGGAGTCATCTCACATGTGAATGGGAATGGATTTTCTAGTCTCCAAGGATGAGAAAGAGTCTCTTTCATCCATCATGTGATTCGAAGCTCCAGAATCTATCAAAAGAGCTTTGCACTTCAAAGTGCTTTCCATGAGAGCATGACCTATTTTATGCTGTGGTTCCCAATCTTGCTGATTTCTCCTTCGAAAGCTTTCTGGAAGATTGATGTGATTTTTCTCAAGAAGAGAAGTAGCTTCATCAAGTTTCTTTTTCATGCAAGCATGTTCAGGGTGGAAGCCCTTCCTGCAGTATGAACACTTGACTTTTTCCTTTCCATGATGCCATTTGCTTTTGTTCTTCTTCAAGCTGGAAGGCTCTTCGTGCTGCTGGTTTTCAACTTTAGGTTTAGCTGCTTCAAATTTGGTTTTCGGGTTCTTATGCTAGTTTCCTTTACCCTTTAGATCTTTGGCCCCTGAGGCATAGAGGGATTGATCATGGGAGGATCTGATGATCCCCATCTGGACAAGCTTATCATGTTCACTTATTAGGGACTCAATGAAGCCAGTGAGTGAAGGCATATTCCATCCAGGGGTTGTGAGCTTCCCTGCACAAAATGTAGAGAAAAACAACAAATAATCAGCTCCAATTTTGGAGAGAATGGCGAGGATGAGGTGGTCATCCTACTTCTCCACCTTATACTGCTTCAATAGTACGTAATACAATGTGCTTGAACTTTGTGAAAAAACCATTTAAGGTCTCGAAATTGGAAGGTTGGAGAGACATCGACTCGTTTTCAAGCTGGTAAACTCTCATATCATCCTATTTTCCATACAAGGTGTCCAATTTGTCCCAAATTTACTTTGGAGTCTTCAATCCCGACAGATGGAAAAGAAGATCCTTGGAAATAGAGAGGCACAAGAATTTGAATGCTTCATCTTTCTTGTTCAAGAATATAGATTTTTCTATAACATGAGTAGTCTCTTCTTCAATGTTCATAGTGACCCTGTAGAGTCCTCTAGCATGTAGCTGGATCTCCATATCTCCTTTCCATGAATGGAAATTGAATGGATTCAAGAGTTCAACAGAAGAAGCCATCTCAAAATGCTGTAGAAAATGATTTTCACCTGTTAAAACCTGCAAATTACAACAAAAGGAGCACCGTAAGGTCGAGCAACCTGCACATTTTAGGCTTTCATCACACCCAACATTGTTGATCAAGCAATCTTGATCAACAATTCCTTAATTTGGGGTACTAAGTGGTAAGCCTTTGCTTCTGGTGCAGTGCTGGAATTTTGAGATTTGCTCAATTTTTCATGCAAGATCTGTCAAAAACCATGTTTTTGAGAGATCTGAGCTTTGTCCCGCCATGAAATCTGATACCATATTAATCTATCACAGTAATCTAGGGACTAAAACACAGTCTCATAAGAGATTTCAGACAATTAAGCATTAAAATGGCATAATGGTGCTACAACGGAAGTAGCAGCTCTGTATATTCAACAAAGAATGAGTAATACAATACAATGATCATGCAAGGTGCATGCATTTCAAGAAAATTCGAATTCCCAAGGAGGTCATTTGAATTGAATGAATGGGTGTATCTTAACTGAATGTCAGCCACAATAAACACACCTAGTTAACCCATTGATCAAGCCATGATTGACTCAACTGAGCCCTAACTGTATCAGAGTGCAATGGATGACTGAATCTAACTAAAAGTAGCTCAAACACATGTCACTGCATGCCAATCAACAAGTGGTAGCATATCATTAACTCCAATGAACCTTGATGAGGTTAACTGAAGTCAAACTGATCATCAGAAGTGGTTGGAGGCGCCCTAGTTGACTCTATTTCATAAATATTAATAAAAATAATCAATAAATGAAATGGAGATGCCTACACAACTCAACTTAACTGATTGTAAAAATCAGTTAGCAATTAGGTGCATTTATGATACTTAGATCACCCAAGAATGGCTCCCCGATTGAAGGAGGAAGCCTAGTTAGCCTCCCTGATTGAAGGTAGGCATGGGTGTGCTCATGTTGATTTCATAGAGTGCTCATCTAATTCTGATTAAGTCAATTAAACTTAGGATAGTGGTTTAACAAGGCCAAATTGACCAAATTAAGTGTACATGTTGGGTAAATGACTCCAACACCCGGTAGAAGGCTCGGATCATTGGCCTGTGGAATTGTGGTGGAGTGGGTTGGTTTTTTAGTTCAAAAAACCATTCTGATTTGAACAATTATGGTTAGGACAGCCAAATTGCAAAGATAAAGTACGTAAGTGGTGGGAGGATTTATGCAAGGGAGAAGGTCAAATCATGCAAAAGTTTCAACAAAAATTAAAGGGTCTAAAAGAAAAGATTAATAAATGGAATAAGGAGGAGTTTGGGAATATCTTCATAGACAAAAAAAATCCCTGAAACCAGGATGGAAGAAATTCATAGAAAATGCATGAATGAAGGATATACAACCGATCTTTAGGATCAGGAAGTAAGCATGTGTAACATGCTATAGGAAAAGGAACGATGGGAGGAAATTTTGTGGTGTAAGAAATCGAGAGTTACTTGTCTTGAATATGGGGAAAGAAATACAAAAAATTTCCACATATCGATCATCCAATATCGCTTGTATAATATAATTCTTATGATCAAGGATTCTAGTGGTGAGTGGAAACTAGGGAGGATATTGAGGAGGTTTTAAGAAATCACTTTAATGATATCACGACAGAGCCAGTTTTGGACAGGAGTAGGGACATTGATCAAGTTACATAGTGCATCCCAAATCTATTTTCCCAAGAACAAAATGACATATTAATGAATCATGTTACTCTTCTCAAAGTGGAATAGGTCATTAACCAAATGTTGGATGGTAAAGCTCTGGGCCTAGATAGCTTTACTGTCAATTTATTTCTTCACTTTTAGGATCTCATAAAGCATGAAGTATGGAAGATCATGGAGAATTATAGGATATCCAAGAAGTTTCTACCTCCTTTCAATGGCACCTTCATCACTCTTATCCCTAAAATTGATGGGGAAGACACTTCAGATAAATTTCAACCTATAAGCCTATGCAATGTCATTTATAATATTTTCACCAAGGTTATTTATAATAGGCTCAAGCCTATCATGCCCTGCTAAATTAGGAAGAACATACTAGTTTTGTTGAAGACCAACAAATAATGGATGGTATCATCCCGGTTCATGAAATGCTCTATTCGGTCAAAACTAAGAAGATCCATTGAATGACAAGGAAGCTTGACATAACTCAAGCCTATGAGAAAATCAACTGGCAATTTATGAGAGCAATGCTTAATTCCTTTGTCTTCAACGAAGATTGGATCAAGTGGGTCATGAGTCTCTCTTACACCCAAATCTCATTGTCAACATGTGATAAGATCCTAAACATCCATGTTTTCCCTCATTCCCAAATCTTGAAGTGAAAACATTGATCCAGATGTCAATCTTGCATATAAAAACCTAGCACCACTTCTACCCTTAAGTCTAGGAGTGGTACCTTCTTCAACACCACCTAAGTTGTGTTGAAGACAGGCAGTGGCACCACCTTTATTATTTGTTTGAAGAGCGGTTCTGCCCTAGCACCGCTCTCTCACCAAGAAAAAGGAGCGGTGCCCTTGGTAATAGTGAAAAAGAGAGACTTCACGAAGCCTCTAGATCAAAAGCTTCATGATAGGCCTTATCCCTACTCACCTGGGTCAATTGATCTCGAGATCTATCATTTGGGGATCTCCTGTCCACCTCACCCACCAAAATATCAACCATCTCTATCCATTTGAGGCCTATAAAAATAAGCTCATACCCTGTGGTTGAAGAGAGAGCAAAGTCATGCTACCATTTTGACATTCTGGCCTGATCCATTAGAGTGAGCATAGAGGAGCAAGTTGGAGCTATTAGGGATAAGACATCATTTTTGTGGAGGTGTGCATCAAAACTAAGGCACAGGTTGTAAACTCTTTCATTATTTATCAATGCAAAGTTGGTTCCTTTCCCATATACTTGTTATGTGTAATCTTGCATGTTTATTATTGGATTCCTTATTACCGATATATATCTATAGATGATGTTCTGGTACTTTTGATCTTTTGTGTTTGATGTGTTTATGTAGGTATTTTCTTCGAGATCTTTCACCATAGGTGAAGAGCCACATCATTCCATCAAGGATTGTATTCCAGGTATCTAGAGTTTCTAGGAGAAGTCTTCCAACCTTGTTGTGAAGTATTTGTTCTAGATCTGAACCATTCAGACTAGAGGAACAACTTCTATCTATAGAAGGTGCAAATTTCCTGACAATAGTCTCATCTCTACAACCTTTTTCTTCATTCTCATTAACAGATTTCCATATGGTCTGCTAAAACCCACAAGGGGCATTATACAGGGTGATCTGTTATATCCCTTTTTATTTATTATAATAGCGGAAGGATTCGGAAGAACAATTAAGCCTATGCAGAGCAATCATGAAATATAGGGGATTTTAATCCACTCAATAGTGGACACACAAACACATCAGTAGTTTTTCGATGACACTATGTTGATGGGACACCCCTTTGTCCAAGAAGCCAAGAACATCAAGATATGCTTGACAAATTTTAACAAAGTCTAGGGTCTGGAAGTTAACAAAAAAAAATGCCACGTTTTTTTTTCAACACCCCAAGGATCACTAGACGCAACATCTGTCGAATCTTGGGATTTCAAGAGAGATCCCTTCCATTAAAATAACTAGGATCCCCTTTAGTGGACTCTATGGTAAGGAAATAATCCTGGTCAAAACTTTTGGACATAGTGAGGAAAAGACTAATAAGATGGAATACAGGGTTGCTCAATTTTGCAACTAGGCTGGACTTGCTAAGATTAGTTCTTTAGGCCATGCCAATTTATTTGTTCTCTGCATTAGTGGACCCGAAGGTGATTTTGAGAGAAATCATGAACATGCAACAAAATTTTCTATGGAATGGAGCAAATAAACAACGCAAGTGGGCCTTGGTGAATTGGGAAACTATATACGATACTAAATACTAGGGAGGACTTGACCTTCATGAACTTGAAAAGGATAGCTATGTAAGTGGAGCAAAGATATGGTGGAGATGGGTTAACCACAACCAGGAACCATGGGCAAAATTGTGGCATAATAAATATGCTTAGGAGTGGGAGAAGGGAAATCTCATTCGATTCTTTGAAGAAATCACAGGGTAACACATATGGAAAACAACTAACTGAGGGATAAAGTTGGTCCAGGACTACAGCTTCTAGGAAATCATAAATGGGTAAAGAAATCAGGACAAACAACCCTCTTCTCTTGGATGAGCATCCCTTTCCCGAATCCTGTTATCAATCTCTCCTGGGATTTTTTTTCACACTTCGTGATATGGGAGATATGGAGGGAACGAAATACCAAGAAATTCCAAGAAAAAATTGAAAATAAAGATAGACATGGAATATCATGAGGAGTAAGATGATAAAAACAATGAGAATAAAAACATGGGAAAATTCGGACTGGGAAGCAAATGGGTCTGAGTTGGTCGTCTTGAAGGATTAGGGGATACCAGGGCCTCTGCAATGTTTTGGAAAACCAAGTGGAACAATCATGACAAAAATGAGCTTAGAATTATGGTCTCCTCCTCCCACAGTGTTCTTTAAACTCAATTTCGATATGGATGCATCATCAGAGACCACTAAGGAAGAATGCAAGGGTCTAGCCTTGGCTTCATGTTCATAGAGTCCAACAATGTCACAAAGGTAGAAGGCCTTTTACAGGGAATACATATGGCTAAAGGTTATAACTAGACCCCACTAATAGTGGAAGATGACTCATGGTGTTCTTACACATGGAAAAAGGGATCCACCATGGAAATTCAAGTACTAAGGTGGCAACGTAGTGGGTATTAGAAGGGATATTGGAGTGGTTGGAGGAGGTCATAAATCCCAGGATATATCTTACCTTCAACCACATCAAGAGAAATGGAAACAAGATGGATGGCTTGTTGGCAAACCTTGGGACCGATACCCAACACATGGGAACTATCTCTGGAGGACCACAAAGCATGAGCTGGTTTTAGTGGAAGGTACGAGTTTCATCATGGCCCAGAATGGTAAGTTTCTATATAGAGAATGGAAATGTGGTGAAATTAGACATGTGTGGAAAAAAAACACATGGGAACTATCTCCAGAGGACCACAAAGCATGAGCTGGTTTTAGTGGAAGGTACGAGTTTCATCATGCCCCAGAATGGTAAGTTTCTATATAGAGAATGGAAACGTGGTGAAATTAGACACATGTGGAAAACTATAAATTGCATGCACTCTGCTATTTCTGTGAGATCCACAAGGGGTGAAGGAGTTCTAGTAATATAAGGAGAATGGATTCCAACTGGAGGGAGAAAGAAGAGAGTAATATGTTAGGGACACAAGTGAGGAAAAATAGGGAGACGGATCCGGAGGAAGAGAGTCAAAGGGTGATTTGAGCTTAGAAGAAAGCAACGTGGGAGGCCCACATGTATAAATTGGTATTCTTTGCAATCTTCCAATAGAGAATCAAGGAAGCAAAAAAACAACTATGGAAAGAGATGGATAGGAATACCCTGTAAGAAGTGTTAGTTTTTCAACATTAAGCTAGCATTATTAGGATCTTTAACTGAGAGAATAACAAGCACAACAATCAAATGCAAGAGACAATGAACACAGTGTTTTTCCTCGGGGAAACCACAAAGGAGAAAACCCCGCAACTTCCTCAGAGATAGAATCAGCACCAAAATAGAAAAGCCCAAAACAGTAAGTGATATCCCAACAACAGTAATCTTCTTCTTGTCTAGCCCCAGTGTCTTCTCCTTCCTCAACTATGCACTACACTTGAGTGTGTGTAAGTTGTGTGTTAAATAGAGACTCATGTTCTCTATTTATACTAATCCCGGCATGAATAAAACCCTACTAGGGCCGACCTCTACTAGAAGAGTCTAATAACCCTAGTGCCCTGGAACTGCGGGGACTTTAACCCTTAGATAATTGGAGGGTTACCCACTATGACTTGACATGACTTGTTTACATAATAGATCCTCCCAATCGAAACATCGGGGCATGACAACATGAATCAATTACATAATAGATACATCCCAGAATAAACATCGGGTTACAAGACATAAGATACATAGATGAATACATTCTGAAGTTACAAATACATCAACACTCCCTCTTAACTAGGAAGGTATTCTTTCGACACAATTTTCAGCACTGGTATTCTTCTCTGTATCAACTGGATCATCCGGTGTTATCTTCAAGTCTTCTTCGTCTTTGAGTCTTCAAGTCATCTTCTTATTCAAGTATTCTTCGTCTTCGAGTCTTCATGTCATATTCTTCTTCTTTATCACGGGATCTACATCATCATGACTACTGGCTCATCACTGCTGGATCATCACTCGATCTGGATCATCATCAAGTCTGGATCATTTCATCTGGATCACTTGATCTAGATCATTGAGTTTGGATCATCATCACAACTAGATCGTCACTTGATCTAGATCGTCATTAAGTTTGGATCATCTCATCTGTATCACTTGATCTGGATCATCATCAAGTCTGGATCATCATCATATGCTATCTCATAATGGTGCTATCTTGATTCTTCTTGTCATAGGAAGTTCTACAGAGTCAATCCTGTAGGCCTACCCTTCATGTAGGTCTTCATCAGTGCTTATATCTGACACTCCCAGCGCTTACATCTGACCTCATCTTGTCAGAAAGGAACGCCCAGCACTCACATATGACCTCATCCTATCAGAAAGGCTCATCACTTATATCCGACCATGTGCAAGCACACCGCATTAGAAAGGATCTGCATTTACATCTGACCTCATCATGTCAGAAAGGCATAGCACTTACAATCGACCATGCTCAAAATCACAGCATCGAAAGGGCTCATCACTTACAATCTGACCGTGCATAAAGCACCGCATCGGAAAGGGCTCAGCACTTACAATATGACCATGCACGAAGCACCACATCAGAAAGGGCTCTACACTTACAATATGACCATGCATGAAACATCGCATCAGAGAGGGCATGGACTCACATCTGATCATGGAGGAACTGATCCTACCATCGCATCAGAATGGCCCCCAGTGCCAGAATGAGCTACCTGGTAACTGACCAGGTGCCTCCATTCCTAGAATGGCAATTGCCCTTACATCTGACCTACTCGTTAGAATGGCCAACACTCACATCTGACATGGAAGGAACCTAATCCTTTAGCCATGACAGAATGGTTCAGCCCGTACATCTGATCAAGTGGGAACACATCCCTCTATCACATTAGAATGGCTTCTTAGTCCTAGACTGATTTTTCTTGGTAACTGACCAGGTGCCGCCATTCCTAGAATGGTAGTTGCCCTTACATCTGTCCTGCTCGATAGAATGGCCAGCACTCATATCTGACATGGAAGGAACCAATCCTCTCACCATGACAAAATGGGTCAGGACTTACATCTGACCATGGAAGGAACCAATCCTCTCACCATGAAAAAATGGGTCAGGACTTACATCTGACCATGGAAGGAACCAATCCTCTCACCATGTTAGAATGGCTATGGGTCTCATCACTTTCTCTTGGAGGAAACCTCAATCTGGAGAACACCAAGCTTCTCCCTGAAGTACTCGAACTTCAGCCTAGCCAATCGCTTTGTCAATACATCAGCTATCTGTTCCTCCGTCACAACATATTGGAGCTTCACTGCTCCGCTTTGCACCATATCCCTAATATAGTGATACTTGATCTCGATATGCTTCGACTTGTCATGGAACATTGGATTCTCTGACAACTTCACACAACTTTGGTTGTCAAAATGTATACAAGTAGCATCCAACTGGAGATCAAATATATCAGATAGTAGCTTTCATAGCGATATTGCCTCACAACTAGCTGAACAAGCTGCAACATACTCTGCTTTAGCTGTACTTAGAGCCACACAGGATTGCTTCCTGCTAAACCAAGAGATCACACCTGATCCCATACTGAAGCAACATCCTGAAGTGCTCTTCCTATCGATGGCACTACCTGCCCAATTTGAATCGACATAAACCTCCAAGTTAATCTTCTAATTCGACTCATACTTGAGCCCATAATCAACTGTACCCATCAGGTACCTCAGAATATGCTTTACAACAATCAAGTGAACATTTCTCGTATCTGTTAAGAACTGGCTCAAGGTGTTCACAGCAAAGGAGATGTCTGGTCTTGTGTTCATCATGTACATCAATGGCCCAATCATCTGATGATACATCATGGCATCAACTATCTCTAATGAAGCATCACTTAATAGCTTCAAGTTCGGTACCATAGGTGTGGCCATGGCTTTACAGTCCATCATCCCAAACCTCTTCAGGATATCTACTGCATACTTCCCTTGTGTAAGGAAGATTTCATTTGAACTCTGCCACACCTCCATACCTAGAAAATAATGCATCATACCCAAGTCCTTCATCTCGAACTCGACAGCAAGCTTTCTCTTTGTATCAACAATCAACCCATCCATACCTGTCATAAATAGATCATCTACATATAGTAGAAGCATCACTGGGTTGCCATCTTCAACCTTGTAGTAAAGGTTGGAATCTGCTTTACTCTTGGTAAATCCCAAGCTAGATAGAAAGCTGTCAATTCTGTCGTACCAGGTCCTGGGTGCCTGTTTCAAACCGTACAGGTCTTTCTTCAATCTGCATACATGAGACTCCCTGTCATGTGTCTCAAAACTGAGTGGCTGCTCCACATACACTTCCTCTTCTACTACACCATTCAAGAAGGTAGTCTTGATATACATCTGGTGTATCTTCCATTTCATCACTACAGCCAAAGCAAGTATTGATCTAATGGAAGTGTATCTGGCTACAGGTGCAAAGGTTTCTTCATAATCAATTCCTTCTTTCTGAGAGAACCCCCGAGCCACAAATCTTGCCTTATATTTTTCAATGCTACCGTCTGCAGCATGCTTGATCTTGTAGATCCATTTGGAAGTCATGAATGACTTCTCTTTTGGTCTTGGGACAACATCCCAAGCATCATTCTTCATGATCAACTGATACTCTTCGATCATAGCATCCTTCCATTCTTTCTGTTCTGCCGCTTCTTCAAAACTGGAAGGTTCTTTATCAATGAAATCACATAGTAAAGCTACATACATGAAGCAGGATCTGGTCCTCTTTCTTTCTCTGTGATTCTCTTCTGGAGCCCCATATATTTCTGCACCTTGGCTAAGTTCTCGTACCCAAGCAGGTTTCCTCTTATGAGGATTCTTCTCTAGAGGTGGATCTGCAAGTCTTTGTGGTTCTTGAAATTCTTGATCTTCTTCTTGAATTTCTTCATTCATAGTTGTGTCATGAATTCTGGGTGCTTTTGCTTCGTCAAGTTCTTTAGCAGGTCTCTTTTTGGATTTGTTGTAAGCCGTGTCTTCATGAAATGTCACATCCTTGCTGATGTCAGTCTTCTTGTATCCTGGGAAATATATTTTGTAAGCCTTCGAGCTTTCAGAGTATCCCACAAATATACCCTTCTTTCCTAAAGGATCTAATTTTGTTCTCTTCTCTTTTGGAATGTGTATGTATACAGGACAGCCGAATATTCTGAGATGGATGAATTCTAGTTTCTTGCCGAAGAAGACTTCTTCAGGAGTCGTGCTCTCGAGTACTCTATGTGGAGTACGGTTCTATACATACACTGCTATTCTAGCAGCTTCCGCCCAAAGATGCATTGGAATATCTTGATCATGAAGCATTGCTTTTGTAGCTTCCATGCTAGTTTTGTTATTCCATTCCACAATCCCATTCTGTTGAGGATTATAAGGAGTGGACAACTCCCTCTTAATCCCTGATTCTTTACATAGCTCTTTGAATTCATTTGAAGTGAATTCTCCGCCATTATCTAATCGTAAAGTATTGATCTTATTTTCAGTATGGTTCTCGATCAAGGCTTTGAATTCCTTGAATTTGCTGAATACTTCATCTTTGTTCTTCATGAAGTAAACCCATGTCTTCCTAGAAAAATCATCAATAAAAGAAACATAATATGCATACCTGCTTAGTGAGCTTGATGACATAGGACCGCATACATCGGAGTGGATGATTTCCAAGATTCTTTTTGCTTTGCTTTCGCTACTTGGAAATGTCTTCTTTGTGTTCTTTCCTTTCGCACATCCTTTTCAGACCCCATCATGTTTTGCTTGCATTTCTGGAAGATCTTCAACAACTTTGCTTGCAAGAGGTAGTGCTCTGTAATGCACATGTGCAAGTTTTCTATGCCAAAGTTCACTTGGCTCTACTGTGTCATGGACCAAGGCTTGTTTTGGATGGCCCTTCAATTTGTACAAACCTCCTTCTTGTTCACGAATCACTATTGCATCATTAATAGTCTTTCCTTTTGGCCACATGATGACTTGACCATATATGAATGCAACCCTCATTCCTTTTGCATCTAATGCTGATATGGAGAGAAGGTTCTTCTTGAGTCCTGGCAAAAAAAATACTTCCTTCATTGTTAGAGACTTACCAGAGTCTAGTTTATAGGAAGATTCCCCACTACCTTTTATTGGATATTGGTAGTCATCTCCTAGCTTCACCTTGTGACATGATTCATGTTCTGAGAGCTTCACAAAGGATTCCTTGAATCCAGTCATATGTTTAGAAGCCCCACTTTCTATAATCCAATCATCACTTCCATGAGTATTGTTACCTGTGAGAGCGAAGATCAGAACATTTTCATCCTCGCTTGAAGAATATTCACTTTCATATCTGGATCTCTTCTTGGATGGTTCATCATCCTCTGCAGCATGAGCATGATGTCTTTTCTTGCTTCCCTTATTCTTGTGAGAGGTAATTTTGTTCTTAGGACAACCTCTAGCAAAGTGTCCTTTTTCATCACATGTATAGAAAATGTATTTATACCTATCTCTAGGCTTTCTAGAGTTATTCCTGTGATGAGAGTACTTACTTCTGTGATGGCTGGATTTGGATTTCTTGGATTGTACTGTGAGAGCTTGATCTTCACTTGCCATCTTCTCTTCTCGAGCTGCTATCTGAGCTTCTTCTTGAGAACATTCTTCCCACAGTCTTCTGAACTTGACTAACTTCTTTCTAGCACAGATCCCTTGAATGAAAGAGTCCCATGTCCTAGGGAGACCATTCATGGTGATCATCACAATTTCTACATTCTCCACTTCTTCATCTACTGCTTCCAATTGTTCCTTGATCTGAGAAATCCTTGTGAAGTAAGACTGGATAGTCTCTACATTCTGGATATTCACATTCTTCAGTTGATTTCTTAGAGTCATCTTCTGGTTTATGTTCTTCCCTTCAAACAATTTGGTTGGGGCATCAAACATAGCTTTAGGTGTCTTGAGAGAGGACACCTGTGGGATAAGGTGGTCCTTGATAGAATCAACAATGATCCTCTTTGCCATAACCATCTTCTTCTTATGTAAGGCATTTTCCTCATCTCCCTCTAGAACTGGAACCTCCTCATGGATGTAGGGGTCTAATTCATTCTCTTCCAGGACCAAGGAGATCCTATACTTCCAGGCTCACAAGTTATCATCTCCTTCAAGATTTTTTATCAAGCTTGGTATGATGAGACATTTAAACTGAGAACCTCAAATGGAAATACAAAATATTTTAGATCTTACCAGGTTCAAGATGTCGGATCTAAAACTTGAGCTGAAATCTTGTAGTACTAGATTAGGAGAAAATTAGGGTTTTGCTTTTTTGGAGTTCTGTCCACCCAAATGCCTTGAAATTTGTCCCTAACTTCGATTTGGGGAGGAGATCAATCCAGGCCTGGGCTCACTGAAAAATTCCTCTTATATGAAAAGCCCTAATTTATAACAGCAGTGACAGGTCCAAAACTGAAAAACCTCAGAATTGGATTCTGCTTCGACAGAAAGATGTGCCCTAGGGATGAGAGTTATTCCACCTTACTTTTGCTGAAAATTTGTGGAGGAATATCCACAAACTAGGAAGACCTAGTTCCTGTAGCTGCACAGTGTCTTCTTCTCACGTTAGCTCTGATACCGTGTTAGTTTTTAAACATTAAGCTAGCATTGTTAGGATCTTTAACTGAGAGAATAACAAGCACATCAATCAAACAAAAGAGACAATGAACATAGTGTTTTTCCTCAAGGAAACCATAAAGGAGAAAACCCCGCAACTTCCTCAGAGATAGAATCAGCACCAAAATAGAAAATCCAAAAACAATAAGTGATATCCCGACAACAGTAATCTTCTTCTTGTCTAGCTCCAGTGTCTTCTCCTTCCTCAACTATGCGCTACACTTGAGTGTGTGTAAGTTGTTTGTTAAATAGAGACTCCTGTTCTCTATTTATACTAATCTCGGCATGACTAAAACTCTGCTAGGGCCGACCTCTACTAGGAGATTCTAATAACCCTAGTGCCCCGAAACTGCGAGGACTTTAACCCTTAGACAATTGAAGGGTTACCCACTATGACTTGACATGACTTGTTTACATAATAGATCCTCCCGATCGGAACATCGGGGCATGACAACATGACTCAATTACACAATAGATACATCCCAGAATAAACATCAGGTTACAAGACATAAGATACATAGATGAATACATTCCAAAGTTACAAATACATCAACAAGAAGAATGTCAAAAAGTCGAAGACTAGGTAATGGATCTGGGAAATAATGTGGGGTGACTTGGTCTCTATGAATGAATTGTTTCTCTTTAGTAGGTGATGAAGAACTTGATGGGTCATGCGATGTGGGAAATGCTGGAGAAAAGTGAAGGCGAGGAGCAGGAGGGCTAGTGGTAGAAGGAGATGCAAGAGGAGTATGAATTGCTAAATGTAAAGATGGATTCCATTCTGTAGGGTCTCCAAATTCATGGTCATGATTCTCAAAATTATCCTACTGGAAGCAGCCAACATGGGTGCATTCTAGACCTACCTTATATTATGCTTTAGTGATTCAGTGTTATAGGAGTGTCAATGTTTCTAAGGTCTCTGGTATTTCAGTATGTTAATTGTTTTCATGAATGTAAAAGGCAATAGATATAAGGTAAAGGTTGTGTCTTGTAGCTCAGTTAATTGAAAGGTCGGTAAAGGAAGTGGTTATGAACTCAGTAGTAATTGGAATTTTTATTTAGTGTTATGGGCTAGACAGTTCAATTTTGATGTAGCATGGCTAGAGAGCCAAGAAAGTGAAGATCATAACAGGGAGCTGGCCTTTATACTATATTGTAACCTGAACTATTATATATAATACAAAATCCTTACAAAAAAAAATGTTAGAGAAATTTAAATTGTTTATGACATTCATCAATAGTTTTAATAATAAAAATAATATCATAAATGTATAAGAGAAGGATGATAACTTTAGTAATTCAATAGTGTTGTAAATAAAATGCAAATTATTATTTATATAAAAAATATAAATATATATTGAATTCACAAAATCATAAAATGACAGAAAATATACAAAATTATAAATTGTGGAAAAAATAAAAACATGATGCTACAAATAATACAATTTTGATTTTTTAGCGTGCAAGGGTTAGAGAAATTGAGATGAGAAGTTGTAAATGGAAGGTCACGAGTTCAAATCCTTGATGGGTCATAGCTTACAAAGAAAAAATGCAATTTCATTTTTTTTTCAATATGATTTGTCTAAAGTCCATAAGATTATAATTTTGTACTCTAAAAATCACCAAAGTTGTCTAAAAACTATATAAAACTTTTGGAAATTTGAATATTTTTAGAAATTATGGATCCTTAAAAATTTCCTTGTTCACACTTGTCCCTCCATTAATAGCAGGTCATTGTCCCATCATAGTGAATACAATCCCCCTTCATGAATACACAAAGGAGGATATCATTACCCAATAAGCATAAGAGGATGGTGATATCAATCCACATGATGGGAGTGCATCAAATGAATGTTTGATGATATCAATTCCACTCTTATTTTTTATGTCTAGAGGTGGCATATGGTGAATATGAAGAGAAGAGTTTGGAAGGTGAGAGTGTTGGTTTCCTTCCACTATTTGATTTATCTACATTTATACCAGCATAGATTCATCTTAAACCTAGATCTATCAAGCATTGAGAGGGATGTAGATCTGCTTCTCTCGGTGTAATAAAGAATTCAATAATTACACTTCTTTGATACTATAGTTTATAAAGCCCTCATTGAGAATAGGGATGTCATTGGAGAAAAGAGAAAGGTCAGGCCTAATAAGGACCAAAAAACAAAGAACAAAGGCAAAATTGTCCTAGAGGCCATTGAGTGGCTCTACTTTTAAGAACATTAATAGTAGTGGATGAAGAGGTGGGTAAACTAATCCTATACCTCGGGAATTTAATCATAGAGACTCAAATAATGCTAGGATAGTAGAGCTTTTTTGGCAAGTCAAATAAATTGTGAAAGACTAACACAATTATGAAGAAACTGACCAAATAGAGACAAAGTATAGTATGTTTACCAATGTCATTTTCACTTCTAATGCAAAGGACAACATTGAAGAGAAGAGGAAGCTAGGAAATATCACAAAAGGTTATATGCCATTGAAGAAGGAAATTAAGTTGGAACTTACTCTAACCCCATTTCCTTAGAAGGATACCTAAATTAGGTTTCTAATGTGCAATATTAAATTATGTTATTAATGAAAAATCATTATCTCTATAAAAAAATGATAAATATTTATTGAATCCACCAAATCATTAGATTAAAAAATGAGGAAAACACACAAAATCATAAATGATGGAAAAAATAAAAAACATGATATTACAAACAATATAATTCCATTTTTTTCAATATGATTTGAAAAATTAAAGACATAAAAATTAGATCCCTTTTTTAAGTATGATTTGAAAATTTAAGGGCTTAAAAATTAAACAAAAAATTGGTAAGTGAAATAAAGATAGTTTTGAGCATAGTAAAAATAAATTAAAAAATATACACTGAATTAAAAAATTCTCCAAACTCATTAACTTTAACTTTATTTTTAAATTTTATTTTTTTATTTTTTATCAAAGTGATCTGTGAAAAATTAAAGGCATAAAAATTAAACCAAAAGGGAAAAGAAAAATAGTTTTGAGCATAGTAAAAATTATTTAAAAAATATACACTTAATTAAAAAATTCCCTAAACACATTAACTTCAACTTTTTTTTTTATTTGTTGTTTTTTGACTCTTTGTTTTTGATGCAATGATGGCATTGGGCTCCGAAATCCTTTCAGGAAGGACTCTTCTTTGGACTATGAGATTGATAGTGATGAAGAATGGGAAGAGGTACTCATCACTAAATCTCTTTGGTAAGAGTATTAGTAGTATTTTTATTAACTTTCTTACTTTGTTAAAAATTTTAGGAAGATCCTAGTGAAAGCCTTTCTGACTGTGACATGGATGATGAGGAAGAAAAGAATGAGGTTGACACAGATAAGTTTAAATCTGAGGATGATGATGACAGTGATGGGTTTTTTTGTACCTGATGGATATCTTTTTGAAGATGAAGTAAATTCTCCAGAAAAAAGTTGTTTGATGGGGTTCTTTATGGAGTACATAAAAAGCATTTGCTGTTATTTTAGGTTTTCCTGTTGCAATGTCCAAGTTTTATTTAGGGTAATTGAAGGTTCATCCCCTTGTTTTAGTGTTTCTTGTTGCAATGTCCTAGTTTTATTGGGTGTAATTGAAGGTGTTATCCCTAAAGTTGAACCTAGACTATAGGGGTTCAAGCTAAAGGAAATATTTTAAAAATAATTCAATAAAATCAAAATAAAAACTGAGTTGGTATGAAATCAAAGATATAGAAAAATCACATAACCATTAAAGATCTGTATGACATAAAATAGAATACAAAATTCAAATAACAACGGAACTACGAGCACGAATTTATGGAATGAAACTGACTCTATCACTAAATATTTGAAAGATAACTATATTTTATTACAAGAAGCATGCAATGGATTGTATTTGACCAAACACATGATAAATCATAAAAGATACAATTCATATAATACAAAATCAGCTTGTAACCATAATCATATCAAAGCAGAACCTGTATTGAAGATGCAGAGAGTTTCATGTCATATAGTATACATCAAAATTGGATCCCCATGTCTGATTGCCACCCCTTTCCTATCTAGCTACTATCCCTTATATACAAAACCTCTAAACTTTTGAGATAGTTATCAGATCCTATTTCTATGGATCGAATCTTTCAAAAATAGCAAAATTGATCTTCTTAAAACAGTCTAAATACAAGTGTAATACAAAATACAAACAAAAATAGACATCTGTCATATCCTAATTACTTTCAAAAACCAACTACGATTCTAAGTCTAAAGACTCTTAGAAGCCTCTACCAAGACAGTTAGATCACTTAAATCCCAGGATATTTTTTGCAATTTGGCAAACTCAGCATCTTTGTCCTCCATTTGATTGTACATGTCCTTACTATGATTCTTCACGTGTTTGAAATCCGTAGCAGTGGTAGCATTCATTGGCAAGCTAGTTAACTAAAGAATCGCAATGGCAAAAGATAGTCTAACTAAAAATGTCCATAGTGTCGGTAAGGCAACGGACACGGCCTCCAATCAATGAAAAATATTATTCCGATAGCGATGAAATTAGTTCATTTCCCCTCCAAAGCAGCGGGAGTGTTCTGGTCTAAGGTGCCGATTAGCTAGAAGACTAAGCTTTTGATCATTGATGAAGAAAGCATTGCAACACTAGTGATGTAAGACACCGACACTGCAGCAGCATTGAAGTTTCAGGTGTCAACGGGTTAGAAATGAGAGCTCCCGATCGATGATTCTTTTCTCTTTCAAGATGTCTATCTGCTTTGTTGATTGTCCCAATATTTCCTAAATTTGTGATCACCATTAATTGAATCTAACCATTTTCCATCATTTCACCTACATGTGAGCGCCCTTTATAGAGTTTCAGAACTATCTCCACTGGAATTCCTTCCATTTTCAACAAATTAGTTGTACGAGTTGTTGCAACAATTGTGAAACCAAATTCAATGAATCCGTTTGTAATTGCTGGGAGGCTTGGCTTGGTGAAATCATTTAAACTTAAAAACACTATGCCTGCAAAAGGAAGTTTTTGATTTGCTGCAATTTGTGCCTTGGCAAATGCCATAGGAAATTTAAAGTATATGTCGATCACTTCTCCAGTGCTTCGCATTTCAAGACCAAGAATCATATCACATCCTTGAAACTTTTCAAATGGAAGGACTTCTTCCTTGACAGATACATGACTATGTAAAACCGATGTCTTGAAGAGATTTTTCTGACATAAGAAGGGCAACATACTTTGCTAAAGGATGACCAATTGCCTTAGAGACACAAGGAACTGTTCGTGATGCCCTAGGATTTGCTTCACATTCACCATCGTAAGATGAGTACATATAGGGTGTATCGGTTTCAAACTCAGCTACACATGTATCACTCTTGTATATGCAGGACGTACACCTAAAGCTAGGCAGCGGGCACAGACTTCTTTTTTAGGTGATTTAGTTGCAAATGATATCTGCTTATCCTTAAATACCCTCTTCTTTACTTAATAAAAATCATCTTTGCTCAGTTTTGACAGCTTTGTAATAGATAGGAAACCTTCAACGTCTAGGAGATCTCACAACTGTAAAAAGAACCATCTATCAATATAGCATAACTCATGAATCTCTTCTGTGTTCATACCTCTTTTTATGGTTGCATAAAGTGCATATATTTGATTTGGACCAGGAACTCTTTGAATTTCTTCATCTGTAGTTGAAACTTAGATGAAACCATTCTATGTGCTGCTAGAAACTTATAACTTTTATTGGAGCATACCTGGTGACAACATTTGGATTTGTCTAGGGATGGCATGCTCCCTGTGAGCTGCCAAGAACAAGTAGACATGTGCCTTTCCAATGAAACCATCTCTGATATCTAAACCCTGTCCTACTTGCATTCACTGCTTTGAAAATGAAAATAAGAAATACCAGTGCCTTGTTTCCATTGGGCTGGAGTCTTTTTATCTTATCCTAACCTATTTCAAACCTTGAAAACCTACTATTCTTATTTTGCAAAAGAAAACTGCAAATTCAAACTGCTCATACTACAAACTTAAGGAACTGCTTGAAGCATCAAGCTTATTTATTTACAGCTCCCATTCTAATCATATGCTTTCTTTTGATTAGGTAAAATCATGCTTCTAATGAAGCCATACAAATATTTGACTAACTGGTAAAACTTCTGATCTGGAGATGATGAATAAAGGAGCCCATGGAATATCAAAATTCATTTCAAAACAAGAGAAAAGCCAACCTTCATTTGACAAAAACAATCTGACATTTGAGCTACTCAAAGAATCCATATAATCAATAAACAGATCAATGAAGCTATAAAGATATACCTCTTGCTGTTGTTTAAGTTGAAGATCAAAATATCTCTGTATATCCTCTTCCTCATAATGGCTGCCACGTTCAGCTACTTGCAAATCTAAACATGGATACAGATTGATTTTTTTGCTAATCATAGGTTGTTTGATATTTTCTACAATTCCAGTTTGAAACATGATAAATGCAGTTCTAATGAATTGCAAATATGGCTGCTCAATGTCTTCTATGGATTCAAGATGGTCGATTTCCACACAATGTTGTTCCTTATCAAAATTTGATTCATAGTTGTCATACATCTGTTGGCTGCTCCTCAAATTAAGAAAAAGTTATGTTGGGATATGCTCTTCTTCATCTGAATACTCATCATAGATTGGCATATCTTCAGAGTGAATCGGTTGATGCTGATCCCAATCTAGAACTTCAATGTCTTCATCATAAAATGGGGCATTTTGATCGATTTCTAAAGATGAATATTTCTGTTCTATGATGCTATAATAAAATTTAATATCAGAATTTTGAAAAATTTCTTGTTGTAAAACAGAATTAGAGGAAGATAATAGATCTTCTTCCTTCTTCATAGCATAACCACCTGCTTCATCTTTACTACTAGAAGAATTTGCTACTAAACCTTGGATATATAATGCATATCCCCTACAGAAATGCTCAAAAAGACACTCAGCAGGGTAAATCCTCTTACAATATGAATAAAAGGCATCATGAAAATATTTCAAAGAGGAAATACTAGAAGCAGGAAGAGTTATGTACCATTGTCTCGCACAACCATCTAATGAATACATAAACATTTTCATCAATACATATTCATGATGTATACTCAACTGATCCATGTATTGATGAAATTTAATTACATGATGTGCCGGATTGTCCTCTTCCTTTTCTCTGAATCGGAGAAGAAAATCTCCCCTTTCGTCCATGATAGGTAATTTATTTGGAAAGCCAAGAACAATTGACAACTTGAGCGGAGCAAATCTCTGTGCCAAAATAGTATCAAAACCCTTTGTCATCTTGGAATTGTAAAATCGCCTCTGGATTCTTCAAACATGGAGTCGCCTGGTGAATAAATCTGTAGTCAAACTAGTGTCTTGCTCCTGTCCACCATCAAGTGTTGGGACGTGTACTTTAAGGGTCTTTAGTTTTGGGTAACTCCGCGGGTTTTGTAAGTTTGTAAGCGGAGTTATGGTTCAAAATAGTCTTACGGGTATCGGGGTTAAGCTAAAAGATTTCTTATTGTAATAAACCCATGGTTTATGTCCAGGGTTTAGGGTTCAGGGTGCCCATGGTTTAAGCCCAAGGTTTTGTAATAGTGCGGTGTATAAATAGGCACTCTTGTAAAGAAGTAAGGTTAGGCTTTTATGTATAAGGAATTGCTGTGAAGCTACGGCTATTTTGTAAGGAAAGGTTAAGTCCCAGCTGTGTGCGTGGATGACCTCTGTAGCTGTGTGCGCAGAGGGTGTTGTAAAGAGATTAGAAGATCTGCAGCTGTGTGCGCAGAGGCCTGCAGTTGTGTGCGCGGCTTTATGGACTTGAAAGGATCTGTAGCTAAGTGCGCAGATCAAAACTGTGACTTGTAAAGAAGTTGAATAAAAGCACAGTTCTGTGGACGTAACCCCTACACTGGGAGTGAACCACGTTATATCTGGTGTTGTGGTTCTTTGTGTTATTTCTGTTATGTTTGTTTGTGCATGGTTAAATAGATATATCTGATAATAAGATCGTTGCTAAATATATGCTTCACTGTGAATTCCCAGTAAAGGGTTCTGCAAGTCACTGTTGTTTATTTATCTGTGAAGTTATATATATGAATGTCGGAGCTCTGTGTTAATTAACTATAAGTTATTAAAGATTAAAGGTACAGTAATATCCCTCTTCTGCTTGCAGAAACTTGATTCTGCGGCATCCCATAGCTGTTTCGGGTGAGACTGCAACCTGTTCACAGGTTGTTGCCCAAAGGGCCAACATTGTGGGTCTTTTGTTGGTGCGAAGCAAAAGGTTTAAACCCGAGTCTGCCCTATTGCCCAACAAATTGGTTCCGTTTCCGGTTGAACTCAGTATCTACTCAAGAGGGGTTTACATGTACCGCGAGGGCTATGTTCTGGAGGCCCTCCGTGAAGGAAATCGGTGATTGGCTTGACAAGACTTATCTAAAATTCGCTGAGCAAGAGAACAAAGATCCGCGTCGTAGTGCACACGATTTTTTACAAAGGTATGTTTTTGCTGATGTTTATGAGATTTTTTTTGGTACTATTAACATAGAGCTGCACCAGTGGTTATCCAGGTTAACAGAGCGAAGGACAAAGTTCCAAGTTCGTTCGTTTCCTGCTTGGACCCCCGCAAGAGTTAATCTTGTGAAACAAGTGAACAACGAGATATCTCGCGTTGTTGATTTCTGGATGACGCGAATGTTGGAAGCCTTTGTGATGGAGGTTGCCATCGACACAAGTACCTCCTTCAGCGAAGCTGAACGGCAGTTCTTCAAAGGTCCAAGGGGTAAGTTTTTGAATTCTTTTAGTTTGAGAATTAAGTTACTATTAGCTGAAAAAGGTATATTGGTCTTCGAATCTGACTGTTAGTTTAGTAGTACTAACCTATGGTTGCAAGTGATACTACCTTCGAAGAGCAAAGTGGTTTGCTGCGAAGTGGAAAAAGGTATAAGCGAAATTTTGAGTCCTATACCCTAGGTCAGGATACCGAGGCTACCCCTGTCAGCCCCACTGATTCAGAACCCGAAGAAACCCCTTCTGTTGGCCATCCTCCGGTAACCCCGCAGCGCAGACCTGTTATCCCTGAGACTCCATCGCAGTCGACAAGTAACCCTAGCATGAATATTCCAGCCGCAGGGTAGTCTACCCCAGTCAGTTCTTCCCCGCCTACCTCCAGTCCCCCTCCAATCCCCCGTAGATCCGCTATGGCCCACATGAATGATGACATTAAGCTTCCTGTTTTCAAAGGAACTGGATCAGAGGATCTAGAACAGTTCTGGTTTTTATGTGAAGCAGTGTGGAATGCTAAGACCATTACAGACCCGGCTGTATGAATCGCGCAGCTCATTACTTCTTTCAGGGACCGGGATTTGACTTGGTTCATGAAATTCTCCAGTACTCAGACTCCTGCCTTAGATGATATTAAAGTAGCAATGATCAAAGAGTTTAAGAAGCCCAAATCAGAGTCGCAGTGTATGACTGAATTGAAAGAGATTCAGCAGTGGCGCGGTGAATCAGTGTGGGAGTTGACCAGAGGTTCAAAGTTCTACTGGACCAAGTCAGTTTCACCATTGGTCCTACGCAGCACAAGGAATGGTTCATTGCAGCATTGTTACCACATATCAGAACTCCGCTCATGCAACAGAAGGTTGCTAACCAACAAGAGGCTCTGGAAATCGTGATGAAGCTTGAGACTGCCCTTGTCGAAGATAATTTTGGTATTTCTCAAATCTAAGCACAGTTGGCAGCAATGGCTCTGAAGCTTTGCGATATGAAGAAAGGAAAAGCCGGTCGTGAAGAGGTTTGGTGTACACAATGTCGGACAGAAGGTCACAACAGGGACCAATGTTCTGTGGTCAGAAATTACGTAAATACTGGTGCGCCAAACCCGTTCAACCCCACTATTCTATATTGTGAGATCTGTCGGACAACTGGCCAACATCGGCCTGAAAAATGCTAGCTTCTCCAGAGGTATGTAAAAATTCCCAAGAACCCTTAATGCAAGTTCTGTAAGTCAGTGGGGCATAATGAAGAGGAGTGTCGAAGCTATGACCTCATGAGAGAGCGCACCTATGACGCCTACCGGGTGCAAAATGAGGGCCAGAGTAATGATGGCTACGGGTACCGAGGTGGTACTTCTGGTAGGGGTGCTTTTGGAGGTCGTGGTCGTGGTGGTATGGTAGGAAGAGGCAGAGGACTAATGGTGTGTTACAACTGTAACCAAGCCAGGCATCTAGCTAGGGACTGTCGAAACCCCACTACGACAAGTCGGTATTGTCGCGCAGTAGATCATGTGATCGAGTAGTGCCCCTAGCTGATAGCTAAAATTCAGGAAAGAAACAATGGCCCTACCTAGAATATTCAGCTGATTTCTATCGAGCAGAGACCGGCCCCAACCATCAATGTGGTTACGCGGAGTGGAGCTACGACGCACACACAGCATATCGAGAAACAGTCTGCCGAGGTGTGGGTTCGTAAGGCCCCCAAGAAAGCTCCAGCGCTTGATAATGAAAGCGGACAAGGGACAGTCATGGAGGCCAAGTGCAGTTCTATTGATCCTAACACAGCAGTAGTACCAGCGCAGCAACATCAGCAGGAGTCGCAGCTGCAAGATGCTTTGACTGATGAAGTAAGTACACTGCCCTCCTTTTTATAGAGCTGTATGAAACTCTTGAGGAATCAGAATGCTTTAAAGGAGTTGCAAAAAGTTCTTGCTGTCTGTGAACCTCAGAGAAGAGTTGATACGGAGAAAAATGTTAATCGTGTCCAGAGAACTGGGAGGGAAATGAGATTAAATGTCTAGATAGGGGAGTATGATATGACCGATGTCATTTTGGATTTAGGATCATAATTCAATGTCCTCACCAAGCAAACCTGCCCTTGCTTGGTCCCCTATATAGTTGAGGTTAGCCAATCAGCAAAGGATTGTGCCCCTAGGAAGATTCCCTAGAGTTCCAATAGATATTGATGGGGTCAATACTTTGGCGGATTTTGAAGTTATTGAGATCGTTGATGACAGTAATCCCTATCCAGCCCTGTTAGGAATTGAATGGGAAATGGAAAATGCTGCAGTCATTGATCTTAAGAGGAGACAGATGACCTTCAAAGGAAAGGGTTTGAGAGTTATAATACCCCTAGACCCGTCCCAAGGAGAACGATACATAGAACCACTCAGAAATGAAGATCAGGATGTGCTGGACCATATCTATAACATCACCGCGGAGGAAGAAGATTACGAGGAATCTCTTGCAGAAGATTGGGAGTCTGGTAGCTCCTGTATGACGGACTCTAAGGATGGCTTAGAAAGTTGGTAGAGCCGATTGTATGAGTTACATGGACATAGATGCACCAGAATTACCAAGTCCCTCAGATGGCTTAGTTCGCAGACAAGAAATTTACCCGCTTCTGATGCTTCGAGAGCCCCAGAGGAGTATACTGTGCCACTTTCACAACAGACACTAGAGCCACAGAAACTCCAGACTCTGGATTCAGCACTTAGAGTCGCCACAGCCAGAAGGTGGATTTCCCATTAGGAGTACCTTCCTAGTCGAGAAATTGGTCCGATCCCCCTTCGCATGAGATTTGGGGGTCAGCTCCAGAGGCTGCGTAGCAGGTTCAATGCGCAGAATAGGCCGCAAAAACACTTGGAGCATTGCTATGGAGCATGGAAACTTCGGTTTTCCTATCTCCAGGAACCTATAGCCGAACATCGGTACATAGAGGTCAGGCCTCGACACGCTAATCTGGTTAGTGCTACAGAAATAGCCCAATCTCGCCCTCGCCGGATGGCACTAAACGCTAAGAGAGCGAAGCTCACAGTTTGGTCGCAAAGCTTTCCCGCATATGCCGAAGGATAGTATCATGACGAAGGTCCTTTTTGTGATGCAGCTGTGGCACTGGTTGCGTCGCAGCACAAAAGCCGACCGTTGGAACACTGCCAATTTGGTGACACCGGTACTTTCATTGCATTAATTGCCTGTCCTAAGGATAACCGCTGAAATCTAGAGTCATGGAAGCGGGATCCTTGTCAGATTTGGTGCCTTCAATGCACATTTATGACCGATGGGATTGTGGATTATATAAGAAGACACCTAGGCATGGGCAATTCACATTCCGTAGTTTCACATTTGAACCTATGTTCGCCGATCAGGAACTTCATGACTTGTTGAGAGAATTTGAACGGACAGGTTTGCAGAACATTTTCCACCCCCCACCTGCACCTTCAGCATGGGAGGAGACCCTACCAGCACCGACTCCACCAATGCAAACAGGGTCTACCAGGAAACAGTTCAAGCCAGAAGTGTGTTCTAAGCAGAACGAAGACTGACACAAGGAATCTGGGCAAACATCGGAGGACCCCGCAATGGATCCGCATGGTTCAGTAGAAATCCCAAGTGAAGGAGAGGAGAATATTGCACCGCGGCAGCCACCATATGTCCCGCCTCTTCGACCAGAAGTTAAACCACCTCGACAGAACAAGCAGTTTACGATATGCACCCCTTCACTGGCCCCAGGTGTACAGTTGGTTGGAATCATGACAGGAAAGATAGACCGACTTAAGTATGTCGACCATGATACAAGCGATCTCGGTAAGTTCCCACAGTTCACACCAGAAAAGTATTTGCACTTTCTCAAGTACGATGAGACTGGAGCAACATTATTAGAGGTCAAACGGTGGGCTGCCGGCTTGGATCAAGCTGGTCTGCTGAAGATGCTCGACGTTCCTCATTTTGGTTGTGGTGCACAGGTGACCATAGCTGTCAAGTAGCTGCTAGCTCTAGTTCATGATGGCCACCTATGGATAGGAGACAAGAAAATTCCTATCAATGGTGAGCTCATTCACAGAATCACGGGCTTGCCAATAGCAGGGCCTGATCCGGTGATGGAATTTCCCTCGAAGCATGAGGATATGAAGCTCGCACAAACTATGAAGGAATGCTTCGGCCTAACGAAGGGAAAACGTGGGTATCACACTTCCGTGATTAGGGAACATCCCATTCGCTTTGTAGCTGAGCTCTTAGCATGCAAAGTCATACGGAAGTGCAGACCAACTGAAGTACCTGCCCCAGTTATCAGAATCACCATGAACTGCGCAGAAGGTTATAGCTACAACTGGGTAGCATATGTTGCGAGGAAATTCCTGGAAGACGCTCGCGACGCACAGGAGAAAGGTAGAGCCTTGCATTACTCATGGTTACTCATCCTCATCGCACTAGTAGGATGGAAAGAACCTGTTGAGGCACAGTTTCTTGATGCCCCAGAGCACATGTCTGGCGCATCCAGGTAGGCATCACTGTGGGTGTCACCAGATAAAGCACACCAACAGATGACAAATTATGTTTTTTCTTTTTATATGATGAATATCCAGTATGAGATCGCAAAAATCCTGCGGCTCAGTAATGAGTTATTCTCCCATTATGACGGCACAGCCACCTTCAGCGCCAACATGCATTATACTTTCATCCAGGCTCGCGCAGATAAAAAGCATCAATGGTTCAAGCTACCATATGTAGTCACTGAGGATGATATCTGGGCAGTCGTTCAGCATTGGCCGGCTGAATGGCTGAAAGATGTAGGAAAAAAACCTCACATTCCGGTCCCCATAGTTACCAATACAGGTGCAGGCACTAGTCACCCGCAGCAGCAAGGTCCCCTGGAAGACAGCGAAGAACAGACTGAGTCGCAGCAGAATGATAGCAACCAGGGTGGAGGAGTCGAAATTGACGAAGAAGAAGGATAGGATTCGGTCAAAAGTACTCCAGACCCTAATAGGCAGGAGAAGCGCAAGACACCAAAAGTAGAGGAAGTAAACAAATCACAGCCCCGAAAGAAAGTGAAGGCGTCAAAGGATAAGAATGTCGAAGACACACCCGGTTTGACAAGCGAGGAGCTTGATGTGGCTTTGTCAAAGTCCACAGAAGTTCTTACTAAGAAGTGGTCAGAATTTTCCGCTGTACACTTGGATGTCATCAACGGTGTCGCACAGAACATATCGGAGCTGAAGGAATTAGCAGCACAGTCGGTGACCAGCACTATAGCTAGCAGTACCCCGGTAAGTATGCAGCCCGAATTAAGGGAATGGCCAGCTCAAGAAAACAAGGGCCAATTCTCTACCGCTGCCCTCATCATAACTGATGCAGCATCCCGCGTAGAGATGAGCATGACAGTAGGCATTGATTACACCGAAATGTCCATGATGGAACTACAGCTCTGCCAGTCAGCTATTACAAAGGAAATCCAGGCCTGAGCCCATTACTTACAAAAGCAGTTGGACGATACCAGGAAGCAGAATGATAGCCCTGCAGCGCAGCTGGAAGCAGCGTAACAGCGAAAGAGGGATGCAGAACGTAAGCGGATTACACTGGTCTGACTTTTGGATGAAGCATGTCAAAGCCTTCCTGACTTCGACGTACAGCCGGTGGAAGAGCTAGAACAAAGACTGGGCAGGCTGAAAGACTATGCACAACAGACCCGCAGTGAAATTGAGAAGCTCAAAGCAGAACATGAAACCCAGATCGTGGAAATTCAACTTTGCATCCTTCCAAGAAGTCCACCTGAGGTCAAAGAGCAGCGCCGTGCAGACATTCAGGCATCAGCAGCGAAAATTTCAGATATTGTGGGCAGTGCAGCAAAGCTGCTCGGTGACAGTGTGGAGGCTTGGACAACTCTTTAGGAACATCCAGAAATAGGTCAGCTAAAAGAAACCATCAAGTAGCGATAGGAAGAGCTGGATACAGTTAAAGTGGAAATTAAGACTTTACCACCTATGGAGAAAATGCTTAAAGCAAAGCACAGCAAGGAACTTCAGCAGGAATTTGAGTCGTGCAGGATGAAAATGACAGAGTTGGAAAACTCTATAAAGCCACTTGTTAGTGAGTCTTTGGAATTAAGTACTTCTGTGGATAGCCAGTTAAAAATTCTGAAGGAATATGATGCAGTCGCGCAGGAAAAAGGCAGCGAAGTATCATTCGCAGTTCTGCAGGAGTTGGTAGACAAGGAGAAAGCAGCTGATGACATCATGCACAGTCTCAATACTCAGTTCACCGCCTTCGCAAAGAAGCTTCGCCCGCTAGAAGGCTAGCAGACTGTCCCGGGACGGGCCACTAGTGAGTCTTAGGGGCCTGTTGGGACGTGTACTTTAAGGGTCTTTAGTTTTGGATAACTCTGCGGTTTTTGTAAGTTTGTAAGTGGATTTATGGTTCAAAATAGTCTTAGGGGTATTGGGGTTAAGCTAAAATCTTTCTTATTGTAATAAACCCATGGTTTATGTCTAGGGTTTAGGGTTCGGGTTGCCCGTGGTTTAATCCCAGGGTTTTGTAATAGTGCGCTATATAAATAGGCACTCTTGTAAAGAAGTAAGGTTAGGATTTTATGTATAAGAAATTGCTGCGAAGCTATGGCTATTTTGTAAGGAAAGGTTAAGTCCTGGCCGTGTGCATTGATGACCTCTGCAGCTGTGTGCGCAGAGGGTGTTGTAAAGAGATTAGAAGATCTGCAGCTATGTGCGCAGAGGCCTGCAGCTGTGTGCGCAACTTTAAGGACTTGAAAGGATCTGCAGCTGAGTGCACAGATTGGAACTGTGACTTGTAAAGAAGTTGAATAAAAGCACAGTTCTATGGACGTAACCCCTACATTAGGGGTGAACCACATTATATCTGGTGTTGTGGTTCTTTGTGTTATTTCTGTTATGTTTGTTTGTGCATGGTTAAATAGATATATCTGATAATAAGATCGCTGCTAAATATATGCTTCGCTGTGAATTCCCAATAAAGGGTTGTGCAAGTCACTGTTGTTTATTTATCTGCGAAGTTATATATATGAATGTCGGAGCTCTGTGTTAATTAACTATAAGTTATTAAAGATCAAAGGTACAGTAATATCCCTCTTCTGCTTGCAGAAACCTGATTCTACGGCATCCCATAGCTGTTTCAGGTGAGACTGCAACCTGTTCGCGGGTTGTTGCTGAAAGGGCCAACACTATGGGTCTTTTGTTGGTGCGAATCAAAAGGTTTAAACCTGGGTCTGCCCTATTGCCCAACATCAAGAGCTGGATCTAATTGTTGTCTTTCTTTCCCAGGGAAGATATCTTCACTCCTCTGTCCCCGGCAATGGTGCCAGAAGATGTTATTCCTAAAGTTTAACCTAGACTACAGGGGTTCAAGATTAAGGAAATATTTTAAAAATAATTCAATAAAATGAAAATAAAAACTGAGTTGGTATGAAATCAAAGATATAGAAAAATCACATAACCATTAAAAATCTGTATGACATAAAATGGAATACAAAATTCAAATAACAAAGGAACTATGAACACGAATTTATGGAATGAAACTAACTCTGTCACTAAATATTTGAAAGATAACTGTATTTTATTACAAGAATCATGCAATGGATTGTATTTGACCAAACACATGATAAATCATTAAAAACAGAATTCATAAAATACAAAATCAGCTCATAACCATAATCATATCAAAGCAGAACTTCTATTGAAGATGCAGAGAGTTTCATGTCATATAGTATACATCAAAATTGGATTCCCATCTCCGATTTCCACCCCTTTCCTATCTAGACACTATCCCTTATATACAAAACCTCTGAATTTCTGAGATAGTTATCAGATCCTATTTCTATGGATCGAATCTTTCAAAAATAACAAAATTGATATTCTTAAAACAGTCTAAATACAAGTGTAATACAAAATCAAATAGAAATAGACATCTGTCGTATCCTAATTTCTTTCAAAAACCAACTATGATTCTAATTCTAAAGACTCTTAGAAGCCTCTGCCAAGACAGTTAGATCACTTAAATCCTGGGATCTTTTTTGCAATTTGGCAAACTCAACATCTTTGTCCTCCATTTGATTGTACGTGTCCTTACTCTGAGTCTTCATGTGTTTGAACTCCGTAGCAGCGGCAACATTCATCGGTAAGCTAGTTAACTAAAGAACCGCAATGGTGGGAGACAGTCCAACTAAACATCTCTACAGTGTCAGTAAGGCAATGGACATGACCTTCGATCAATGACAAATATTATTTCGATAGCGATGAAATTAGTTCATTTCCCCTCCAAAGCAGCGGGAGTGTTCTGGTCTAAGGCACCGATGAGCTAGAAGACTAAGCTTCCAATCATCGATGAAAAAATCATCACAATGCTAGTGACTTAAGACGTCGACGCTACAAAAACATTGAAGTTTGGGGTGGCGACAGGTTAGAGCTCAAAGCTCCCGATCGGAGATTCTTTTCTCTTTCAAGATGTCTATCTGCTTTTTTGGCTATCCCAATATTTCCTAAATATGCGATCACCATTAACTGAATCTGACCGTTTTCCATCATGTCACCTGCATGTGGGCACCCTTCATGGAGTTTCAAAACTCTCTCCACTAGAATTCCTTCCATTTTTAACAAATTAGATGTGCCAGTTGTTGCAACAATTGTGAAACCAAATTTAATGAATCCATTTGCAATTGCTGGGAGGCTTGGTTTGGTGAAATCATTTAAACTTAAAAACATTGTGCCTGCAAAAGGTAGTTTTTGATTGGCTGCAACTTGTGCCTTGGAAAATGCCATAGGAAATTTAAAGTCTATGCCGATCACTTCTCTAGTGCTTCACATTTCAGGACCAAGAATCATCTCACATCCTTGAAACTTTTCAAATGGAAGGACTGCTTCCTTGACAGATACATGACTATGTAAAACCGATATCTTGAAGAGATTTTCCTGACATAAGAAGGGAAACATACTTTGCTAAAGGATGACCAATTTCCTTAGAGACAAAAGGAACTATTTGTGATTCCCCAGGATTTGCTTCACATTCACCGTCGTAAGCTGAGTACATATAGGGTGTCAGATTCAAACTCAACTACAGATGTATCACTCTTTTATATGCAGGACCTACACCTAAAGCCAGGTAGCGGGAAAAAACTTATTTTTCAGGTGATTTAGTTGCAAATGATATCTGCTTATCCTTAAATACCCTCTTCTTTAGTTAATAAAAATAATCTTTGCTCAGTTTTGACAGCTTTGTAATAGATAGGAAACCTTCAATGTCTAGGAGCTCCCGCAACTGTAAAAAGAACCATCTATCAATATAGCATAACTCATGAATATCTTCTATGTTCATACCTCTTTTTATGGCTGCATAAAGTGCATATATTTGATTTGGACCAGGAACTCTTTGAATTTCTTCATTTGTAGCTGAAACTTAGATGAAACCATTCTGTGTGCTTCCAGAAACTTATAACTTTTGTTGGAGCAGACCTGGCGACAATAGAAGGTTCATTCCCTTGTATTGTTGCTGGACTTTACCTCAAAAGTAGGGTTACTATAGAAGTATATAATTTTAAATAAATCATTTAATTATTTAGGGGATGTATATAGTTGAAGATATTTACTGGCCCTGATGACTATTAATAATCCATCGAACTACAGATCTAATGGAGTTACAAGAAGGGATCTGGATGGAGCAGTTGCTATAAATGGTTGTTATATTAACCTTTTTTATTATTATCTTCTACAACCTCACTATGGGCTATAACCTCTTCCTCTTTTACCACACTTACATCATTTCCCTCTCCTTCAAAACTTTCTTTAAAAACTACAGAAATCTTAATGTTGTTCTCCTTTTACTTATAGCCTCAATGGGGTTGCTTCTTCCTTCCCCTAATCCAACCATTCATAAAGAAGAAAATTTTTCATTAAACTATTGTCCTCATGAGTATGTCCTCTAGGGACTCTACATACTTGGATGCACAATAGATGATTACTGCATTATCATCCTTTTCCAACTCTAGTAGAACATCAAATACCTACTACTCATCATTTTCTCTCATCTCCATTGCATGGATATTTAGATTCACCTTCTCTTCACAGAAGGTTTCCTCAATATCTTCTCTTTTGACACATCAATGTTGTAATATGTAGAACATTCAATTTACATAGATCCAACTTTAGGATATTCATCAAACACTTTAAAATGCATTTAAGATGTATTTTGATGATGATGATCTAGTTGATGGACAACCTATAATTTTTTTCTATTTTTTATATTCCATTGGAATTCCTATGCATAATCTTATTTATGTAAAATGTTTTAATGACATTGAATGATAAAACTACATTTCATGGTATTATATGTATAATTTATATTCATTTTTTTAGTATTTTTAATATAGTACTATGTTATAGTTGTAAAAAAAATATCTCTTTTTATATGTATTTTATTTATGTGATTGTTATATTTTTAATTATATATAAGTTTACGAGAGTATTAATTTGTCACAGTGGTCTAGGAACTAAAAACACAATCTCACAAAGAATATAGACAAATTAGCATAAAATTGGCAAAATGGTGCTGCAATGGAAGTAGCAGCTCTGTATAATCAAATGAAAGAATGATGATACAATACAATGATCATGCTGCAAGCATGAATGACAAAGCAATTCAAATTCCCAAGTAGGTCATTTGAATTGAATGAGTGAGTCTAGCTTAACGGAATGTAAGCCACAGTCAACACTCAAGTTAACCACTGATCAAAATCCTAATTGACTGAACTGAGCCCTAACTGAAGTTGGAGTGCAATAAATAACTGAGTCTAACTGAAAGTAGGTTAGACACATGTCACAGCAAGCCAACCAACAAGTGGTATCACTTCAATGACTCCAATGAAGCTCGTTGAGGTTAACTGAAGTGTAACTGAACATCAGAAGTGGTTGGAGGCGCCCTTGTTGACTCCAGTTCATTAAATAATCATTAAATAATCAATTTAATGAAGGAAGGCGCCTTCACTGCTCTTTTTAACTAATTGTAACCATCAATTATCAATATGGGGCATTAATGACACTCGAACCACCCCCAGAGTGCTCCAGTTAGCCTCCCCGAATGTAGGATAAGGCTTAGTTAGCCTCCTTGACTGAAGGTAGGTGTGGGTGTGATCTAGATGATGTCATATAGTGCTCCTCTAATGTCAATTAAGTCAATAATACTTAGGATAGTGGTTTAATAAGGCCAAATTGACCAAAATGAGTGTGTATGGTGGTAAATGTCTCCAACAGAGAGTTCCTTAAAATGTTTAAAGCACATGCTTCTCTTTATTTCATTATTTCAATAAGCTAAAATACATGTTTATCTTTATTTCATTGTTTCAATAATTTACACAATACAATGAAAAAGAATTACAATTTTTCTTGTGCTAATTTTATTTATTTCATTGTTTCAATAATTTACACAATACAATGAAAAGCATTACATTTTTCCTTATGCTAATTTTAGTTATAGGTAAAATTGTACATAGCTCTCAGGAATTAGTTTATCATAAATACTAGTTACTAGTAAGTTGTAATAGTAATAATTATGTAGTTTGTAGATTGCTATCTATCATAAATTTGTTTGAATATCATCATTGTCAAGCAATAAAAACTTCTTAAAGGGTGCTAGCTCAATGGTAGAGCACCTGCCTAATTATAGGCAGGAGGTTGGTGGTTCGATTCCTCCATGCCCTATCATAAATTTGTGACTACAAAAACAACTAAATTCACATATATACGACTATTAGTAGCTAATTTCCTGTATCTTAGTCATATTTAGCTTAGTCATTAGTATGTTAACATCTAGTAGTTTATTTAGTCATTAATTGTTGCAATCAGTGACTAAATCCGCGACTAAATATGTGACTAAATCATTAACTATCAATGACTAAAACAATGACTAAATCATTGACTATAAATGACTAAATCAATCACTATATCAATGACTACTAAGTCAAGCTATTAATGACTAGTGAAATACGACTAGCTATAAGATAGTGGAAATTAGCTACTATTAGCCACAGGCTCAAAAATAGTTGTTTATAGCCTGATTTTAGTTATTAATTTCTCATTTTGTACTAGTGGTAATACAATGTGCTTGAACTTTGTGAAAAAATCATTTAAGGTCTCGAAATTGGAAGGTTGGAGAGACATCAACTCGTTTTCAAGCTGGTAAACTCTCAAATCATCCTGTTTTCCATACAGGGTGTCCAATTTGTCCCAAATTTCCTTTGGATTCTTCAATCCTGAGAGATGGAAAAGAATATCCCTAGAAATAGAGAGGCACAAGAATCTGAATGCTTCATCTTTCTTGTTCAAGAATCTAGCTTTGTCTATCACACGAGTAGGCTCTTCTTCAGTGTCCATAGTGACCCAGTAGAGTCCCCTGGCACGTAGCTAGATCTCCATATCTCCTTTCCATGAATGGAAATTGAATAGAGTCAAGTGTTCGACGGAAGAAGCCATTTCAAACTATTGTAGTGAATTCTTTTCACCTGTTAAAACCTACAAATCACAACAAAAGGAGCACCATAAGGTCAAATAGCCTGCACATTTTAGGCTTTCATCACACCTAACATAGTTGATCAAGAAATCTTGATCAACAATTCCTTAATTTGGAGTATTAAGTGGTAAGCCTTTGCTTTTGGTGCAGTGTTGGAATTTTGAGCTTTGCTCAATTTTTCATGGAAGATCTGTCAAAACCCATGTTTTTGAGAGATATGAGCTTCATCCTGCCATGAGATCTAATGCCATATTAATCTGTCACAGTAATCTAGGGACTAAAACATAGTCTCAGAAGAGATTTCAAACAATTGAGCATGAAAATGGCATAATGGTGCTGCAATGGAAGTAGCAGTTCTGTATATTCAATAAAGAATGAGTAATACAATACAATGATCATGCAAGGTGCATGAATTTCAAGACAATTCGAATTCCCAAGGAGGTCATTCAAATTGAATGAATGGGTGTAGCTTAACTAAATGTCAGCCACAATAAACACACTTAGTTAACCCATTGATCAAGCCATGATTGACTCAACTGAGCCCTAACTGTATTAGAGTGCAATGGATGATTGATTCTAACTAAAAGTAGCTCAGACACATGTCACTGCATCCCAATCAATAAGTGGTAGTGCATCATTAACTCCAATGAACCCTGATGAGGTTAAATGAAGTCAAACTGACCATCAAAAGTGGTTAGAGGCTCCCTATTTGACTCCAGTTCATAAATATTAATAAAAATAATCAATAAATGAAATGGAGGTGCCTACACAACTAAAATTAACTGATTTTAACAATCAGTTAGCAATTAGGTGCATTTATGACACTCAGATCACCCCAGAATGGCTCCCCGATTGAAGGAGGAAGCCCAGTTAGCCTCCTTGATTGAAGGTAGGGATGGGTGTGCTCATGCTGCTGCCATAGAGTGCTCATCTGATGCTGATTAAGTCAATTAAACTTAGGATAGTGGTTTAACAAGGCCAAATTGACCAAATTAAGTGTGCATATTGGGTAAATGACTCCAACACCCAACAGTAGGCTCGGATCATTGGCCTATGGAATTGTGGTGGAGTGGGTTGGGTTCTTAGTTCAAAAAACCATTCTGATTTGAACAATTATGGTTAGGACACCCAAATTGCAAAGATAAAGTAGGGAAGTGGTGGGAGTATTTATGCAAGGGAGAAGCCCAAATCATGCAAAAGTTTCAACAAAAATTAAATGGTATAAAAGAAAAGATTAATAAATGGAATAAGGAGGAGTTTGGGAATATCTTCATAGACAAAAAAAATCCTTGAAACCGGGATGGAAGAAATACATAGAAAATGCATGAATGAAGGATACACAACGGAGCTTTAGGAAGAGGAAGTAAGCATGTGTAACATGCTATAGGAAAAGGAACGACAGGAGGAAATTTTGTGGTGTCAGAAATTTGAGAGTTACTTGTCTTGAATACGGGGAAAGAAATACAAAAATTTTCCACAGATCGATCATCCACTATCGCTCATATAATATAATTCTTATGATCAAGGATTCTAGTGGTGAAAGAGTGGAAACTAGGGAGGATATTGAGGAGGTTTTAAGAAATCACTTTAATGATATCATGATAGATCCAGTTCTAGACAAGAATAGGGACATTGATCAAGTTACATAGTGCATCCCAACCCTAGTTTCCCAGGAACAAAACGACATGTTAATGAATCATGTTACTCTTCTCAAAGTGGAAGAGGTCATTAATCAAATGCTGGATGGTAAAGCTTTGGGCCTAGATAGCTTTATTGTCAATTTATTTCATCACTTTTAGGATCTCATAAAGCATGAAGTATGGAAGATAATGGAGAATTATAGGATATCCAAGAAGTTTCTACCTCCTTTCAATGACACCTTCATCACTATTATCCCTAAAATTGAGGGGGGAGACACTTCAGATAAATTTCAACCTATAAGCCTATGCAATGTCATTTATAATATTTTCACCAAGGTTATTTCTAACAGGATCAAGCCTATCATGCCCTGCTAAATTAGGAAAAACATACTAGTTTTGTTGAAGGCCAACAAATAATGGATGGTATCATCCCGGTTCATGAAGTGCTCCATTCGGTCAAAACTGAGAAGATCCATTGAATGATGGGAAAACTTGACATAACGCAAACCTATGACAAAACCAACTGGAAATTTATGAGAGCAATGCTTAATTCCTTTGTCTTCAAGGAAGATTGGATCAAGTGGGTCATGAGAATCTGTTACACCCAAATCTCATCATCAACATGTGATAAGATCCTAAACATCCATGTTTTCCCTCATTCCCAAACCTTGAAGCGAAAACATTGATCCATATGTCAATCTTGCATATAAAAACCTAGCACTGCTTCTACCCTTAAGCCTAGGAGTGGTACCTTCTTCAACACCACCTGATTTGCATTGAAGACAAGTGGTGGAACCACCTTTACTCTTTGTTTGAAGAGCGGTTCCACCCTATCACCGCTCTGTCACCAAGGAGAAGGAGCGGCTCCCTTGGTAAAAAGTGAAAAAGAGAGACTTCACAAAGCTTCTAAATCAAAAGCTTCGTGGCAGGCCTTATCCCTATTCACCTGGGTCAATTGAGCTCGAGATCCATCATTTGGGTATCTCCTGTCCACCTCACCCACCAAAATCCCAACCATCTCTATCCATTTGAGGCCTATAAAAACAGGCTGATACCCCGTGGTTGAAGAGAGAGAAAATTCATGCTGCCATTTTGACATTCTGGCCTGATCCATTAGAGTGAGCATAGAGGAGAAAGTTGGATCTGTTGGGGATAAGACATCATTTTTGTGGAGGTGTGCATAAACACTAAGGCATAGGTTGTAAACTCTTTCATTATTTATCAATGCAAAGTTGGTTCCTTTCCCATATACTTGTTATGTGTAATCTTGCATGTTTATTATTGGATTCCTTAGTCACCAATATAGATCTATAGATGATGTTCTGGTACTTTTGATCTTTTTTGTTTGATGTGTTTATGCAGGTATTTTCTTGGATATATTTCACCATAGGTGAAGAGCCACATCATTCCATCAAAGACTGTAATCCAAGTGTCTATAGTTTCTAGGAGAAGTCTTCCAACCTTGTTGTGAACTATTTGTTCTGGATCTAAACCATTCAGATGAGAGGAATAGCTTCTATCCACAAAAGGTGCAAAATTCCTGACAACAGTCTCATCTCTACAACCTTTTCCTTCATTCTCATTAACATATTTTCATCTAGCCTTCTAAAACCCACAAGGGGCATTAGACAGAGTGGTCTGTTATCTCCCTTTTTATTTATTATAATGGCGGAAGGATTGGGAAGAACAATTAAGCCTATGTAGAGCAATCATGAAATGCAGGGGCTTTTAATCCACCCAATAGCGGACATACAAACACATCAGTAGTATTTTGATGACACTATGTTGATGGGACACCTCTTTGTCCAAGAAGCCAGGAACATCAAGATATGCTTGACAAATTTTAGCAAAGCCTTAGGTCTGGAAGTTAACAAACAAAAGTCCCACATTTTTTTTTCAACACTCCAAGGATCACTAGACGCAACATATGTCGAATCTTGGGATTTCAAGAGAGATACCTTCCATCCAAATAACTGGGATCCCCTTTAGTGGACTCTATGGTAAGGAAATAATCTTGGTCAGAACTTTTAGACATAGTGAGGAAAATACTAATAAGATGGACTACAGGGTTGCTCAATTTTGTAAGTAGGATGGCCATGCTAAGATTAGCTCTGCATTCCATGCCAATTTATTTGTTCTCTGCATTAATGGACCCGAAGGTGATTTTGAGAGAAATCATGAACATGCAATGGAAATTTCTATGGAATGGAGCAAATAAACAATGCAAATGGGCCTTGGTGAATTGGGAAACTATATGCACTACTAAATACTAGGGAGGACTTGACCTTCGTGAACCTGAAAAGGCTAGCTATGTAAGTGGGGCAAAGATATGGTGGAGATGGGTTACCCACAACCAGGAACCATGGGAGAAATTGTGGCATAATAAATATGCTTAGAAGTGGGAGAAGGGAAACATCATTCGATTCTTTGAATAAACCACAAGGTAACACATATGGAAAACAACTAACCAAGGGAGAAAGTTGGTTGAGGAATACAACTTCTAGGAAATCAGAAATGGGTAAATAGATCAGGACAAACAACCCTCTTCTCTTGGATGAGCAGCCCTTTCCCGAATCTTGTTATCAATCTCCCCTGGGAAATTTTTTCACACTTCGTGATATGGTAGATATGGAGGGAATGTAATACCAGGAAATTCCAAGAAAAATTTGAAAATGAAGATAGACATGGAATATCATAAGGAGTAAGATGATAGAAACAATGAGAATAAAAACATGGGAAAATTTGTACTAGGAAGAAAATGGGTTTGAGTTGGTCGTCTTGAATGATTGGGGGATACCAGGGCCTCTGTAATGTTTTGGAAGACCAAGTGGAATAATCATGACAAAAATGAGCTTATAATTATGGTCTCCTCCTCCCATAGGGTTCTTTAAACTCAATTTCGACGAAGCATCGAAAGAAAATCATGTATGAGTGGGATATGGAGGCATCATCAGAGACCACCAAGGAAGAATGCAAGGGTTCAACATCAGCTTCATGGTCATAGAGTCCAACAATGTCGCAGAGGTAGAAGGCCTTTTACAAGGAATACAAATGTCTAAAGGTTATAACTAGACCCCGCTAATAGTGAAAGAGGACCCATGGTGGTCTTACACATGGAAAAAAATATCCACCATGGAAATTCAAGTACTAGGGTGGCAACGTAGTGGATATTAGAAGGGATGTTGGAGTGGCTGTAGGAGTTCATAAACCCTAGGATATATCTTACCTTCAACGACATCAAGAGAAATGGAAACAAGCTGGATGACTTGCTGGCAAACCTTGGGATCGATACCCAATGAACAATTAAGACCAAGGACTGTGAAGATGTGATTGATATGACATCTTGGGGTAGGTGTATTGAAATGATGAATTGAGACATGGTGCAAAATAATGAAGCAAAAGGGGAAGGAAAACTGGTGGGATCATGCTCAACCACCTGGTGTTGGTTCAAACATGCCAGCTGACCATGAATTCTCAGAGAAGGAAACTAAGCATTAATCACATTTTAACTCGACCTCTCCACATTCTTATCAATCAAATTATTAAGAGTGAAGTAATGAGAAAGGAAGGTGGGATATTTGGCCAAACACATGGGAACTATCTCCAGAGGACCACAAAGCATGAGCTGGTTTTAGTGGAAGGTACGAGTTTCATCATGGCCCAGAATGGTAAGTTTCTATATAGAGAATGGAAACGTGGTGAAATTAGACATGTGCAAAAAAATCTACATTGCATGCACTCTGCCATTTCTGTGAGATCCACAAGGGGTGAAGGAGTTCTAGTAATATAAGGAGAATGGATTCCAACTAGAGGGAGAAAAAAGAGAGTAATATGTTAGGGACACAAGTGAGGAAAAATAGGGAGACGGATCTGGAGGAAGAGAGTCGAAGGGTGACTTGAGCTCAGAAGAAATCAACATGGGAAGCCCACATGTCTAAATTGGGATTCTTTGCAATTGTCCAACAGAGAATCAAGGAAGCAAAAAAATAACTATGGAAAGAGATGGATAGGAATACCCTACAAGAAGAATGTCAAAAAGTTGAAGACTAAGTAATAGATCTGGGCAATAATGTGGGGTGAATTAGTCTCTATGAATGAATTGTTTCTCTTTAGTAGGTCATGAAGAACCTGATGGGTCATGCGATGTGGGAAATGCTGGAGAAAAATGAAGGCGAGGAGCAGGAGGGCTAGTGGCACAAGGAGATGCAAGAGGAGTCTGAATTTCTAAATGTAAAGATGGATTCCATTCTATAGGGTCTCGAAATTCATGGACATGATTCTCAAAATTATCCTACTGGAAGCAGCCAACATGGGTGCATTCCAGACCTGCCTTATATTATGCTTTAGCGATTCAGTGTTATAGGAGTGTCACTATTTGTAAGGTCTTTGGTATTTCGGTATGTTAATTGTTTTCATGAATGTAAGAGACAATAGATCTAAGGTAAAGGTTGTGTCTTGTAGCTCAGTTAATTGAAAGGTCGGTCAAGGAAGTGGTTATGAACTCAGTAGTAATTGGAATTTTTATTTAGTGTTCTGGGCTAGACAGTTCAATTTTGATGTAGTATGGACAAAGAGTAGAGAAAGTGAAGATAATAACAGGGAGCTGGCCCATTCTACTATATTGTAACCTGAACTACTATATATAATACAAAATCCTTACTTACAAAAAAATGTTAGAGAAATTAAAAATGTTTATGGCATTCATCAATAGTTTTAATAATAAAAATAATATCATAAATGTATAAGAGAAGGATGATAACTTTAATAATTCAATAGTGTTGTAAATAAAATGCAATTTATTATTTATATAAAAATATAAATATTTATTGAATTCACAAAATCATAAAATGAATGTAACAAACATAAAATAAGATAATCATTAAATAATTAGGTTAACTAAGTTAGGTTATGAAATGAGGTGTCTCCTCATTTCAAATGCCCAAGCCATATTTAAGGCAGGGCCACCATTGTAACATATAATCTCTTATCTTATCATTAATATATGTACTTTCCTTATGGCTTATCTCATTTACCAAGTTTTTTGGTAATATTATTTGTATGAGCGAATAAATATTCAACTCATTTGGTATCAGAGCCTCGTTGGCTAGATCCCGGCCTTTCGCCATATTTTTGGCTTTCAGCCATCACCCAGGGTTTCCCTGAATTTTTGGGTTTCACAATATTTACACCTTGTGTAGATTTGGGTTTCCCAAAAAAATAGGACTTTGTTCTTAAAAAATTAAAAAAATTAAAAAAAAAGGTAAAAGTAACTCCGCCAAAAAAAGAGGAGTTAAAAGAAAAAAGTGAAAAAATGTAAAAACAAAAAAAAAACTAAAAGAGCCAGGGAAATAAAAAGGGAAAGAAAAAAAAAGGTTAAAAAAAAAAGTTAAGAAAAAGGAAAGTTGAGAAAAAGAAAAGATAAGAGTAAAAGGATTAAAAAAAAGAGAGAGAGGGTAAAAGTGAAACCACACCTAGTTTCTTAAAGTGGGTTTGATTTTTAATATAAAAGTGCATAATAATAATTAGTAAAGAGCAAGTGAGATTTGAACTTGGGTGGGGAATATAACACTCATTCCTCCCAACCACCCAATCTACTCACATTTTACAAAAGGGAAATAAAATAGATAAAAAAGGTGAATAATAATTGATACTAAAAAGCAAGTGAGATTTAACTTAGGTGGGTAAGTCAAATGAAAACAAAATTGAAAAAAAATTAAGACCATCATCATCTAGTGTGGAAGAAATCAGAGATCATGGAATCTGGTTTGCGACTACAAATAGAGAAATTAGAAGCCAAATTAAAGCGTTATTGAAGAGACAATGAAGAATTACGAGACACAAATATGAACTTGGAAGTAATAATTAAAATACATGAGATGCAAAAAGAGCTCAAGGAACAAAAAATTTCCGATCAAAAAAATCATATAGAAAAATTGTCTACCCAAATTGAGAAATTAAAAAGCGAAAACAATTTTAATTAGAGATTGAAAAATCAAGATATAAAGAAAGAAATAAATGATTATCAAGTAGAAATAAAATGATTGAACAAAATCATTAACGATAAGGATGAAGAACTAACGCAGATACGACATAAATTAGAAAATCAAGAGTCAGTGATCGACCGGTATCGACAACAGATAAATGTTCTTCAACAACAAAATGACGAGTCTAAAAAGACTCATAAGTCAGAGATCGTAAAAAGTAATAAACACTATCCAACATTTCTGAAGAAATTTTCAGATTATGGAATCATAACAAAACACTAGTCACAAAAATTAAGAAGTTGAAAAATAGTCGGAAGACAGAACAATCTACAGAAGAAATTGAAAGGAAACTTCTAGACAAGCAGGAAGAAAATGATTGCATCAAAATTCATAACAAAGATCTTAAGTAACAACTTAAGAAGTCTGAAGATGACAGAAAAGCGCAAATAGAAGTGATTAAGAAGTTTCAAAATGATTACGTGCAATTGAAAAACAAGTTGGAAAAGATACAAAAGGAAAACTTAAAACCTCAAGGGATGAAAATACAACTTCCAACTCAAAAGACAACACTCGTAAAAGAAAATGACATTGTGAAAATTCCGTATCGACACCCCAACCATAAAAACCGAAACTCTAAAAAGTGGGAAATGTCGAAAGATAATGATACTAATATGATCAAAGCTCCTAATGACAGATCAGTCAGAAATCCCAACAATCAACAACAAATCAATTTAGGATGGATTGACCCATGCACATATCGAAAGTTATGCTCTACACTTAGTAGTTCGTATCAACATGTTTCTTCAGCCACAACATCACAAAGAATGACGCGATAACATTATAAGGCTTTGAGGACAAAGCCTTTCTAAGAGAGTGGCAATGTAACAAATATAAAATAAGATAATCATTAAATAATTAGGTTAACTAAGTTAGGTTATGAAATGAGGTGTCTCCTCATTTCAAATGCCCAAGCCATATTTAAGGCAGGGCCACCATTGTAACATATCATCTCTTATCTTATCATTAATATATGTATTTGCCTTATGGCTTATCTCATTTACCAAGTTTTCTGGTAATATTATTTGTATGAGTGAATAAATGTTTGGCTCAATGAAAGAAAATATACAAAATTATAAATTGTGGAAAAAATAAGAACATGATGCTACAAATAGTACAATTTCGATTTTTTAGCCTGCAAAGGTTAGCGAAATTGAGATGAGAAGTTGTAAATGGAAGGTCACGAATTCAAATTCTCGATGGGTCATAGGTTACAAACAAAAAATGCAATTTCATTTTTTTTCCAATACGATTTGTCTAAAGTCCATAAGATTATAATTTTGTACTCTAAAAATCACCACAGTTGTCTAAAAACTATATAAAACTTTTGGAAATTTGAATATTTTTAGAAATTATGGATCCTTAAAAATTTCCTTGTTTGCACTTGTCACTCCATTAGTAGTAGGTCATTGTCCCATCATAGTGAATGCAATCCCCCTTCATGAATACGCAAAGGAGAATATCATTACCCAATAAGCATAAGAGGATGGTGATATCAATCCACATCATGGGAGTGCATCAAATGAATGTTTGATGATATCAGTTCCACTCTTATTTGTTATGTCTAGAGGTGGCATATGGTGAATATGAAGAGAAGACGTTGGAAGGTGAGAGTGTTGGTTTCCTTCCACTATTTGATTTATCTACATTTATACTAGCATAGATCCATCTTAAACCTAGATCTATCAAGCATTGAGAGGGATGCAGATTTGTTTCTCTCGGTGCAATAAAGAATTCAGGAATTACACTTCTTTGATACTATAGTTTATAAAGCCCCCATTGAGAATAGGGATGTTATTGGAGAAAAGAGAAGGGTCAGGCCTCATAAGGACCAAAAAACAAAGAACAAAGGCAAACTTGTCCTAGAGGCCATTGAGTGGCTCTACTTTTAAGAACATTAATAGTAGTGGATGAAGAGGTGGGCAAACTAATCCTATACCTAGGGAATTTAATGATAGAGACTCAAATAATGCTAGGATAGTAGAGATTTTTTGGCAAGTCAAAGAAATTGTGAAAGACTAACACAATTATGAAAAAACCGACCAAATAGAGACAAAATATAGTATGTTTACCAATGTCGTTTTCACTTATAATGCAAAGGACAACATAGAAGAGAAGATGAAGCTAGGAAAGATCACAAAAGGTTATATGCCATTGAAGAAGGAAATTAAGTTGGAACTTACTCTAACCCCATTTCCATAGAAAGATACCCAAATTAAGTTTCCAATATGCAATATTAAATTATGTTATTAATGAAAAATCATTATCTATATAAAAAATGATAAATATTTATTGAATCCACCAAATCATTAAATCATAAAATGAGGAAACACACAAAATCATAAACGATGGAAAAAATAAAAACATGATGTTACAAACAATATAATTCCATTTTTTGCAATATGATTTGAAAATTTAAAGGCATAAAAATTAGATCCATTTTTTTAAGTATGATTTGAAAAATTAAAGGCATAAAAATTAAACCAAAAAAATTGGTAAGTGAAAGAAAGATAGTTTTAAGCATAGTAAAAATAATTTAAAAAATATACACTTAATTAAAAAATTCTCTAAACTCATTAACTTTAACTTTATTTCTAAAAATATTTTTTTTTTTATCAAAGTGACCTGTGAAAAATTGAAAGCATAAAAATTAAACTAAAAGGAAAAAAAAATAAAATTTTGAGCATAGTAAAAATTATTTAAAAAATATACACTTAATTAAAAAATTCTCTAAACTCATTAATTTCAACTCTATTTTTAAAAAGTTTTATTTTTTTAAATGAAAGTGACCTGATATTTAAGAAATCTCCAATCGATTCTAGCCAATGAATAATTGACAAAAGTTAATTTACAAAGCAATTTTTAATAATTCAAATGATCACCTTTACTTTATAAATGAGTTGAGATGTAAAATATACCATCACTTGATATGAAAGAACATGACGTTTCATATAATGTGTTCAGTCTGAGAAATGAATCCATGAGTATCTTCACTTTTGCCCGTTCTCCTCCGTGTGTCCACGCACTGCCTTTTTCTCTACAGTTTGTTTCTCTTTTTCCATTTCTCCTGCGTGTGTCCACCCACCCCCTTTTCCTGTACTCCCCACTCAGAAGCTGGCCCATTCCTCCTCCTGTTTCACCACGACAAAACACATTGTTTCTCTTTTTCTGTTTATAAATATTTCAGTTTGTGAGAAACCCCATACCCACTGCAATTCCCTCTGCTCAATCTGCGCAACACTCTCGTTTCCATCTCAGCCGTCATGTCGTCTCTTTGTTTTGGTTTTCCTATGCTGTTTCTCCTCCTCGTTTTATCTTTCGTTTCCTCGTCCACCATCTCATTTCACACTGATCACCAATCCCTCCTACCATTCAAGAATCTCATTACCACCGATCCGCATCATTCCATGGCAGATTGGAATTCCGCCAACCCCTTCTGCAACTGGACCGGCGTTTCCTGCAGCTGCCGTCATGCAAAAGGTTCGACATCGAAATTTGGTGAGAATCATAACCTCATCTTCAACCCTACATCTCAAAGGATTGGTGTTCTCATTTATGTCTAACAAAAGCTTGGAGGAGCATTTGTATCTAATAGAGATGACAACAATGGTGAAGATGTATGTGAGCTGAGATTAAAAATACGATTGGCCTATGCCATGGAATATCTTCATCATCATGATTCTCATGTGTAAAGTAGTGCATTGTGATTTAAAACCTAACAATGTGCTTTTAGATGAGGACATGAAGGCCATGTAACAAATTTTGGTATTTCAAAATTAATTGATGTAGGTTTTATTGATTCATTTACTTCAACAATTTCTTTGAAAGAATCTGTAGTCAAGGTATGGAATTATAGAAAGTTAATTTTAGTAGTACTTTTTCATCAACAATTTTATATGTTTTAATTGAATAAAATTTGATGAAGGTTTTCTTAAATGTAGAGTATGGTCTAGGTGAGAGAGTGTCTACCAAAGGAGATATTTACAACTATGGAATTTAGTGATCAGAAATACTTACTAGGAAACAACCAGCTAGTGACATGTTTTCTAGAGACTTAAACTTGCACAAGTGGGTGGATCAAGCATTTCCAAATACAGTGAAGGAGGTAACTGATCCCGCTCCTTTTAGTGAAATGGATGAAGACAATTTTGAAGAAAATAATGTATACAAATGCCTACTTTATTTGCTCGAGTTGAACTGCTTTGTTCAAATGATTCACCTAATGATCGACCGACTATGAGAGATGTGGTAATGGTGTTGGAGAGCCTCAAAGAAAGTTTGGAAGCAAACATAGTTGCTTCTAGGAGGTTAAGGTGAAGCATATCCAATTTTCTTAGCAATACAAATGCAACAAGGAATGATGCACATGCATCAAATGCCCAAAGTTCATCTACATTTTAGTTCATGAAAATTGTATCAAAATAATAGTTTTTTAAACTTATAGTTTAAATAAACTTCTATTAATATTTATAATTATTGTAAATATTATGTAAAATAAATGTTTTTTAACACAATATTATGTATATTACAACTTTGTATTTGGTTTAATTTATTATCCATCCATCCATAGTATCATTGTTGTTGTCCAAGAAACAAATTGTCAATAGATTAATTGCATTCATTTTTCTATATATAAACTAGTATCTTAATTAACATACCAACTATCATTTTTAAGTATAACATTTTCTAAAACCAATGGTTTTAAGATATTAGTTTAGATCTTTAAACAATTTTTTACTGGTTTGTAGCATCCATTTTGTGATTACAATAGATATAACAATTAAATACTTTTAAAACACTTTATTAACGGTACTACATATCTACATTTTGGTGTGATTTATTATCCATAATATAAATGTCAAAAGCAATTACAAAATCTTCACTCTCCAAGAAAGGGATATATTATTATTTTAAATTTAGTCATAATTAGTTTGCTTATACGAGTAATGAACAATTGAATATGTTTTTATTCTTATTATCAACTAGTTATAAAAATTAAGGTTTTATACTAAATTGATATTAGTATCTTTTGTTTTTAATCCATATGATATAAATATCATGTTATTTTAAAATTAAAAATCATAACAAAATTTCTCAATTTTTTTCTATTCTTTTAATTCGTATGTCAATTGTTCTCGAATCTATCCATTTTTCCATAAAATATGGAATCCAACTTTGGCCTAATTTTTTATTTATTCAATCTTTATTTAAAAAGGAATTGATATAATTGATTTCTTATAACAAAGTGTTTTTATATATTTTTAGAGGAATGGATATAATTGTTTTTTTATAACAAAGTGTTTTTATATATTTTTGTGTCCTCACTTTGGAGGATGTGGAGATAATCATTATATCAATTTTGCTATATAATTCATTGTTGATTTCTCTACTTAATGTTTGTCATGTTTATTGAGATGTTTGTGATGTTTATTAATAAGAGCACTTTCTCATCTAAATATAAATAAAGTATTTGTGTTTTCACAATGATTTGGTCTTAGATTAATCAATTTTTAAAATAGAAAAAAATTAATTTTTTTAATATTAATTTAGTAATTTTATGTATATAAGTAATACATAAAATACCTATTTATAAAGAGTGGGTTTATTTTCTAGAAATTATTAGATAATGTTTTTCTTAGTTGTTAATTTCTTCACTTTTCAGAGTCACAATTACCTTGTGATATAATGATCTACAACATTTCTATGTTATTAAAGATTTGAAGTATGAAACTGACATGTTGAAAATGCTTATAAAGAGGAAAAATAATATTAATTTGTCACGTCCCCAACCCTCTACTCGACGGAGAGGACGCGACTAACACAACTGCTATCTATCTAATCCGAGCAATCTAGCTCCATGAACGTAAAATAAAATGCATTGAACTTAAACATACACACATGCATAAACATTCAATATACAACAAAAGCATTTACATTTCATTAAGAACATTAGAAATGTTCATCATTTATCATTAAGCAAATAAAAATGCAAAGTTTAACACAAGGGATACTTATCTTGAAAGAAGCTTGTTCGACAACCAGCGATGTCGCTGTAACGTTCCACCCAACCATAGGCCAGTGTGCACATCAATCTCTCAGCATCACTACCACCCCCGAGTTGGGCATGATTCCCACAAGGAATATGGAACAGTAACATGCTCACACATAGGCCAAGGATGCAATAAAACTCAACCAAGCCAACATAATTGAGTTTATCACGCTGCAATGAAGCTGGAAAGGCTGATTGGTAAGGTAGTGAGTTCAACCATGGAGCTATGGAAACATAAATGAGATCTATACTGGCTTCTAAAACATCTACACACCCAACACAAGGAATCAACCCCTTCTCTACTACACAGTCCCTCAGGATATGCCTTCCCTTCTAGTGCTATTCAGTGTGTGCAAAGAAGAAAACCAGTCCCCTAGATATGTCTGTGTGGTTCCTTCTCACACTAGGTTTTTCAAGCTAGTCAAACCCTATTTCCACTCCCAAATCAGTTGAGAACAAAACAACAGAGACATACACAGCAATTGCAAGGTTCTGGGATTGAAAAAAAAAATTAAACCAAAACCGTAAACAAAAAATGGGTAAAACAACCCCCTTAGCAGCAGTTCGATATCCAGAGTCGTTTATGGCCCTAACGTGGCCAAAACAAACTCAACAACACCCAAAATTCATGGCTCTGTCCCCCATTGGATGCGCAAACCTAAGAACATGAAATTCCCCAACCGTGGAGATGTGAAAACCACACAAAAACACCCAAGAGTGATCCCAACCACTGAACATTAACATAAACATTTCCCAGCCATGGGAAAAATGAAGAACATTGCAAAAATGTCCATGTAGAGTGGACAACTCCTCCAAAAACATGAGGAAAGACAAAAATGTGGATGCATGAGGGAGTGAGCAGCATTTTTGGGAAATAACTTGCCCCATAAGTCAAAATTGTCTTTCCCAATAACTGATGGTTTCTCTAATTCGAATTTGGACTGTCATACCTTGCCCATCCCATGCAATAACCAACTCAACCAATTTCTGGTAGTAATAAATGATTGGGTGAATAAGACAAGAAAGGTAGTTGATAGTTTGATGGGTTCTCCCTTTGACACATGGCTTTTCTCCAATGGCTCAGAGGTTAATTATCCCCCCCCTTAGCCTTAGGAAATCATGCCCCCATCTCATTATTTGTTGCATTGACATAGCTGGTTATGGATTTTTAATTAAATTGCATATTTACATGATGTCCAAAATTATAATGTGCCATCTAGGACAAAATACCATCGGCAATGATTTTTAATCGTCGAAACATAAAACGCTAAATCGATGGTGGGGCTTTTTCCTTCAGCTCCACACCGCTATTAAATACAATATTTACATCATATACATTTAATGAAAACGAGGGAAAAACTGGGGTGTTACATTCCCTTCCCCCTTCAAGAACACTGTCTTCAGTGCTCCATAGAATTGATCAAAAATGGATGTGCCAATAACATGGCATCCTCCAGCTCCCATGTAGCCTCTTCATGACCATAGTGCTCCCATTGCACCTTTACCTTCCCTATGGCTTGGTTCTGGAGCATATGACCTTCTTGTCAAGGATACGCATTGGCTCGATTTGGATCTCTCCTTTGGGTTCCACCTGAATCACATCCCAATTTATCACATGGTTAGGATCATGTACATATTTATTTAGCAAAGAAACATGAAAAACATTAAGAGCTCTAGTGCTAGCAAGCAATGCAAGTCTATATGCAACCTGCCCTATTCTTTCAAGCACTCCAAATGACCCATAGTATCTAGGTGACAGCTTGGCACAACTTCCAAGCTTCAAGGAACTCTTCCTTGCCCTCACTCTGAGGTAAACATGATCTCCAACAATGAAATCTTTGTTCAACCTATGCTTATCTGCATAGATTTTCTATCTGTCTTGAGCTTCTTTCAGATTCTACCTGATCTTTACAACCTCTTGCTCGATTTCCTTGAGAAATTATGGACCAAGAACAATCCTGTTCACTGGATTATCCCAAGTCACTGGTGTGCTACACCTTCTTCCATACAAATCTTCATATGGACTCATCCCCAAGGATGCTTTTTTTCCATTTTTATATGCAAATTCTACCAAGTGTAATTAATCTTCCCACTTGGTTGGGTTTTCCATCACATACATGCAAAGCATGTCTTCAAGCACCTGATTCACTCTCTTTGTCTGCCCATCAGTCTGAGGATGGTAGTCAGTGCTGAAGTTAAGCTTTGTACCCAAATATGCAAACAAACCCTTCCAGAAATTGGAAGTGAACTTGAAATCTCTATCAGAGACTGTTGTCTTAGGTAATCCATGCAATTTGAAAATACCCTTCATCAATATTTTTGCAATGTCATCAGTCTTATGAATAGAATTAACCTGTATAAAATGTGCTTCCTTTGTCAACTTTTCCACCACAACCATGATGTAATGATGTTGTCTCCAAGTCATTGGAAATCTGTAATAAAATCCATGGAAATAACTTCCCATTTCCATTCTCGAACTCGCAAAGGCTACAACAAACCTGCAGGGTGTTGATGCTCAACCTTTACCTGCTGACATTTCATGCACCTTGAAATATATTCAGCCATGTCCTTTTTCATTCCTGGCCAAAAATACTGCTTTTTGGCTATAGCAATCGTCTTTTGATATCCTGGGTGACCAGAATATGGAGCTTGATGGATCTCATCCATAAGAACCCTCCCCAAATTTGCTACATTTGGAATATAAATTCTGTTTCTATAGGTAAGAATTCTATCTTCTTCCAATTTATATCCCTCATACCTCTTCTCAAGACTTTGTTGCTGTAATTTGTCTTTTACATGCACATACATTTCATCTCCAGCAGTGTGATTAACAATCTACTGTCTCAAATCTGATTGGCAAATACTAAGAGATTCCACATGCATTTCTTGCACCTTCCTGCTGAGTGCATCATCTATCTTATTCTCTTTTCCTTTTATGTGTTGATTTCAAAATCAAACTCACATGATAAATCTAGCAATATCGCATGCCTAGCATTTAGAGTAGGATGATCAAACAAATAATTCAGACCACAATGGTCTATCCTTAGCTCAAATCTTCTTCCCATCAAGTAATGCCTACACATCTTGAGAGCATGTACTATGGTTGCAAGTTCTAGATCACGAGTGGCATCGTTCTTCTCATGTTCCTTGAACTTTCTTGACTCATAAAATCTCACATCATTGTGTTGCATAAGGAAACCTACAAGCCCTTGACCTCATGCATCAATACACACCACAAAATATTTTTCTGGGTCTACAATCTTCAATATTGGTGCACTTGTGAGAATATTCTTCAACTGCTGGAAACTTTCTTCACACCTCGGTGTCCGCTCAAACTTTATTTGGTTATTTTGCAAATAAGTGACTGGATGTGCAACCTTGGAGAATCATTCAATGAATCTCCTGTAGTGTCCTACTAGTACCATAAAATATCTTACATCTGTCACATTTCTTGGAGTAGGCCAATTCATAATGGCCTCAATATTCTCAGGGTCTACAGATATGCCCTCATTCAAGATAATGTGACCCAAATAATGAATCCTATATTTATAGAAGTCACACTTACTCAACTTTACATACAACTTATGCTCCCTGAGAAATTGCATTGTCAATATCAGATGTTCTTCATGCTCTTCCTAATTCTTAGAATAAATAAGAATGTCATCAAGGAAAACAAGAACAAACTTGTCCAAATACCTGCCGAAGACACTATTCACAAGGCACACAAATATAGCCGGTGCATTTGTGAGACCAAATGGCACCACTACAAACTCATAATGTACATACCTTGTTCTAAAGGTTGTCTTATGAATGTATTCATCCTTGATTATTACCCGATGGTAACCAGACCTCAAGTCAATCTTGCAAAATACCTTTGCTCCTCTCATTTGATCAAATAGGTCATCAATCCTACGCAACGAGTATTTATTCTTCATACTAACTTTGTTCAGTTATCTATAGTCAATACACAACCTGATTGTACCATCTTTCTTCTACACAAATAGAACGGTTGCTCCCAAAGGAGACACACTTGACCTAATATACTTCTTCTCCAACAACTCTTGCAGTTGCATCTTCAACTCTAGAATTTTTAGTGCTCATCCTATAAGGTGTCTTGGACACTGGTGCTACTCTTGACACAAGTTCAATTGTGAAATCAATGTCTCTATTTGGAGGAAGACCTGGAATCTCATTAGGAAACACACTCTTGAATTCCTACAACACACGAAAGTAATCCAACCTAGGAGTTTCATTCTCTATTTCCTCCAAAATATGAGCAGCATACAACTGGAAACCTTTCCTACAGAACTTCTTCAACTGCATAGCTCAAATCTACCTCAAAAAAATCACCTTTGGAATTCCTTTTACAACTCTTGGGTTCCCTTCTTCATCCATGCATTCAAAAGTCTTATTATAACAGTCAAGCTTTACCATGTGAGATTCTAACCAATCCATTCCAATGAGAACATCACAGGAACCAAGTGGTAGAATATTCAGGTCAACATAAGTGACCAATCCATTCATGACCAATGGACATTTCCCTACCAATTCAATAACCTTTGTCTTAGTTCCAGTGGCTAGATGAACTAACAAATATTTGCTATGCTTTACTTTCTCAAAAGCACAAATCTCCACTACTTTAGGAGTAATGTAAATGTGAGTAGAACTAGGTTCAATTAAAATAGAAATAGATTGTTCAACAATATTACCTAGAACTTCAACCACAGTTGACTGGTGATCGGCCTAGCGGTCCTCTAGTGCTGCATAAATCTTAGGGACAACCCTTGCTACTTGACCCACTGTTTCTTCCTCTTGAATTTTGTAGGCTGGCCTTGCATTCTCATTCTCAAGTGGACAATTCTTGTGCATGTGGGGTCCTCCACATTTCCAACATTGGAGTGGTTCTCTATTCTGTTGTGGTCTTTTGGGATTTTATCCCACCACTCTAGCTAGTTGCTTCTTAACTTGGGATGGCTGCTTATGCTGATTCCTAAAGTTAGAAGGTTTGAAACCTTTCTTCCCTTGGTCAGACTTGTCATTCTTTTTTCCCTTCCATGTCCTATGATAATGAAGTTTACCTTTTCTTTGCTCATAGCAATAATTAGCCTTCCTTATTCCTTCTTCCAGAGTTCTAGGTTCATAAAACTCAATTCTATCTTTGTAAAACTGAGGAAATCCACTCAAGAAATGTTGGATTTTCACTTTTTCATCTTTGATGTACTTGACATACCTGAAAAGTTCTAGGAACTTGTTTGCATAGTCTTCCATGGTCTGTTGTCCCAATCTCATCTCATGGAATTATTTAAACTTATCATCATAGTACTTGTCAGAAAGGTACTTCTTCTTGAAATACTTCTGGAACTATTTCCACACAATCTTCCTTTCATTAATCTTCTTTACTTTCCAGAAGTGCTCCCACCATATGGATTCTCTTCCAGTCAAATTGAAGATGGCTACCCTAGCCTTCATATTTCCTGAATAGTCTTGGACTTGGAAATATTTTCTCATTCCTAGAAGCCAAGCTTCAGCTTCTTGACCATTCTTTATCTCACCATTGAAGGTAGGAGGCCTTGACGTCTTAAATTCATCATGTCAGCGGTTCTGGTAGTGCCTCTTTTTCTTATTCTTGTGAGAAGAAGAACTTGAACCGCCAGTGGATCCTTCTAAATTAGATGACCCACTGGGATATCTCTTTATTCTTTTAACAATGCTTTTACTTCCCTTTGGTATTATTGTCCGGTCCCCACAGTTCATATGCCTTTGAATGTCTGTCAAACTCTGCAGCATGGCTACATTCAGCTGATTCTTATCCTTTTGAGCCTTAACCAAGCTTTCATTATCTGCCATGTAACTTTGCATCTCAACCCTTAGGATTCTCATGGTGGCTTCAAAATATGGGGAAGTATCTTGAAATATTCTCCCATTAGTCTCTATCTCAGCATTCCCCACATGGATGTTTTATCCCATAACATCTTCCTCATATTCATTCGGGTTCTTTGCATCATCATACGTGTCGTAGGTTCTCATGGCTGAGCCAAAAACCAACTTACCGAACTGCACTATCTGGAATGCTGCCTTGAAGGTGACTATAATTCTGCAAAATGTGTTAATAAACAAAATTGTTAGCTGCATAACATTCACATGAATCATACATTACTTACCTGCATTTGGAAAAATCTCATATTTTCAATTTTCCAAAACACATAATTTTATTTTCACAAAGAATGACTGTATGAAGTGGACAATGGGGTTAAGGGGGCAAAGCCCTCTTTTTTTTTTTTTTTTTTTAGGAAAATCCTTCGATTTCGCACAATCTGACACAAAAAATTGCTTCCATTTTCAACTTTTCAGACACCTGCAATCCCACTGAAAAGCCTGCTGAATTTCCCTGTTTCGGAGCAATTTCCATTTTTCCTCTAATTGGAAAAACTCAACCAATGTATCAGCTCCATTTTCCTTTTCCTTTTGATGTGTTGGTGAAATTTCCCAATTTTTCCCGATATGCATCGACAACTTCACCTGATTCCTTCCATCGTTTCCTTTTGCTACGTCGAAATTTTTTTTCGACTTTCACCAGCTGCGGGCCTTCTGCAGTAGCGAAAAAAATGTCCAACTTTCTTCCAATTTTTCTTTCCTCTTCTTCGCTTACTCATTAGCTTGAATAAACCGACAAGCATTTCCTCAAACCTGAACGTCCACCCGACTCGCACCAGCTCCGATCTTAAATTCCACCCGACGTATCGAATTTTTTTTTTATTTTCATCCACTGTGCCGCATCGAAAAAATTTCCAACTTTTCTTCAGTAGCATTGAAAGAATTTCTGACTTCCATCCACCATTGTACAAGACTTCCAAAATTTCTTCCGATTTTCCATACTTGCAAAAGAATTTCGAAAGTTTTTTCGTTGGCTCGACTCTGTCGACACGCATCAGCTCACATCTCATCGAGCCTTCCGTCGTTGCGAGGAAAAAATTTCCCTTCTCTTGTCGATGCCACGGGCTCATCTCTTGAAAACCTAGTCACTGCTATGGATGCCAAACCTAGTCATCGCTTTCAGCCAACCCAGCCGCCATTGCGGCTCACCTTCACCCGATTCATCTTGTTCACATCGCCGCTTCAGTGCATTGACTTCCATCGTCACTTCTCACCGATGCCATTGGTGAAATTATGTCGACTGCCCTGAAACGCCTCTGCTGCATTCCTTGTCGGCTCCCTCTCGGCAATGCAGCCGCTACTGTCGGCTCAAGTCTTGGTAATGCAGTCAATGCATCGGCTCACTTCAACTTACTGGGTTGACATGATATTTTTTATACTTAGAGAAATTTTGAAAAATTTCTCATGTCTGCTGCTCTTCTGTTGAACACAGGTGGATTTCTCATGGCCCTTTGAGGCCCAAAGCTGCAACATCAACTTTGATACCACACTGTCACTTCCCCACCCCTCTACTTGGCATAGAGGACGCGACTAACACAACTGCTATCTATCTAATCCGGGAAATCTAGCCCCATGAACGTAAAATAAAATGCATTAAACTTAAACATACACTGATGCATAAACATTCAATATACAGTGGAAGCATTTACATTTCATTCAGTGCATTAGACATGCTCATCATTTATCATTAAGAAAATACAAATGCAGAGTTTAACACAAGGGATACTTATCCTGAAAGAATCTTGTCCCGCAACCAGATATGTCGCTGCAACGTTCCACCCAACCATAGGCCAGTGTTCTCATCAATCTCTCAGCATCACTACCATCCTCGAGCTAGGCATGATTCCCACAAGGAATAAGGAACATTAACAGGCTCACACATAGCCAAGGATGCAATAAAACTTATCCAATCCAACACAACTAGGTTTATCAGGCTGCAAAGGAGCTGGAAAGGCTAACTACTAAGCTAGTGAGCTCAACCACGAAGCTATGGACACCTGCACCATATCTAGATTGGTTTCTAAAACATCTACACACCCAACACAAGGAATCAACCCCTTCTCTGCTACATAGTCCCTCAGTATATGCCTCTCCTTCCAGTGCTATTCAGAGTGTGCAAGGAAGAAAACCAATCCCCTAGATCTGTCTGTGTGGTTCCTTCTCACACTAGGTTTCTCAAGCTTGTCAAACCCTATTCCCACTACCAAACTAGTTGAGAACAAAACAATAGAGGCATACACAACAATTGCAAGGTTCTGGGTTTGAAGAAAAATGTGTTTGAACCAAAAATGTAAACGAGAAATGGGTAAAACAACCCCCTTAGCAGCAATTCGATTTCCAGAGTCATTTATGGCCCTGACGTGGCCAAAACGAACTCAACAACACACAAAATTCATGGATTTGGCCCCCATTGGCTGTGCAACCCTAAGAACACGAAATTCTCCAACCGTGGAGAAGTGAAAACCACACAAAAAATCCCATGAGTGATCCCAACCACTAAACATTAACATAAACACTTCCCAACCATGGGAAAAATGAATAACACTACAAAAACGTCCATGCAGAATGCACAACTCCTCCAAAAACGTGGGGAAAGACAAAAACATGGATGCATGAGGGAATGGGCAGCATTTTTGGGCAATAACTTGCCCCATAGGTCAAAATTGTGTTTCCCAAAAACTGACGGCTTCTCCAATTTGAATTGGGACTATCAGACCATGGCGATCCCATACAATAACCAACTCAACCAATTTCTAGCAGTAATAAATGATTGGGTGAATAAGACAAGAAAGGTAGTTGACAATTTGATGGGTTCTCCCTTTGACACATGGATTTTCTCCAATGGCTCAGAGGTTATTTACCCCCCACCCTTATCCTTAGGAAATCATGCCCTCGTCTCATTATTTCTTGCATTAACATAGTTGGTTGTGGGTTTTTAATTAAATTGCATATTTACATGATGTCCAAAATTATAATGTGTCATCTAGCACAAAATACCATCGACAACGATTTTTAATCACCGAAACATAAAATGCTAAATCAATGGTGGGGCTTTTCCCTTTAGCTCCACACCACGATTAAATACAATATTTACATCATATACATTTAATGCAAACGGGGTCAGAACAGGGCGTTACATACCTAATAAAAGTGTGGTTTTGACAATTTTAGCAATTATGGTAATAATATATATTTACATAAGTTGGCACATATTATCATTACAAAACAAATCTCTAATTTATATAATAAAACATAAACTAAATTAACAATTATGAGCACAATAAATTGTAGATATAACTAACATATATTCTTCTCACACCCATGGTGGTGGTATTTTGTTTGGAAGAATTCAAGCTCTTTAAAGGCCAGATCATACTATGGTTAGCTCTGAGTAACAAACTATTAACCTGGGAAAACCTCATGAAAAGAGGATGGCAAGGAATGAGTCGGTGTGTTTTATGTCATTTGAATGAGGAAACAGGTTCTCACTTATTTGTTTTCTGTCCATATGTAGAGTTGGTATGGAAGGATGCCTCCCTAGATCTTAAATCAGAAGAATCTCATGAAGGATCTTCTATGGACCAGAAATGTATTTCTTTGTGGACAGACAGCTTGGTATGTCATTTCAATGACTTCATATCCTCTTTCATTTATGGAATTTGGTGGGCTTGAAACACATCCATATTCCAAATCGCCTTATTCCAGAAGAGGTGATGGCAACCCTTGTTGTGCATTGGACAAAGGAACAAAGAGAAAAGGAAAAAAAATCAAGCCCCAAATCCCGGTACCTTTAGTCATTAACAAAGCTACTCCATGGGCCTATTTCGATGGAGCAAGCCAGGGAGAACCTCCATTGGGAGGATCCGTAAAAGTATTATATATTACTAAGAACCACAAATACAGATCAAATTTGTGTCGGGGCATTGTACAAACAGCAAAGCAGAGCTTGCAACTGTGCATTTAGTTTTGGAATTGGTTGTAAATAGAAATATAACTAGTCTTCACATCTATGGAGACTCTAGAATAGTTGTTGATTGGGTCAAATTCGGATCAAAATCCCCACACCTAAAACAGCTCCTTCGAGCTATCCATAGGCTTTTGGTCTTTTTTTCTATCTTTTCCATAACTCATGTGTACATGGAATTGAACATATAAGTAGATCAATTACAAAAAAATGCACTACTTCTTGTGCTCGATCAAACAAAGATAGAAGAAGTTCAAGAAGGATAACATATAAAAAATTTAAAGGGATCATTTTTTGGAGCAGAAGCCTGAAGTAATGAAGTCTCATTCTACTTTGATGAACTTTCATGAAAGGCTTATGCATCTCTAAATGTAAACCATATGAGAACAGTTCACACACACTCTTTTTGAATGAAGATTTCCATGGATTGAATCTTATGCAATTGTGATGTGCCTTCACAATGATAACACTGAATGTAAGTCCTATGGGGACAGTTCATGATCATTCTTCTTTAATCATTGATATTTTCCATTTGGAATATATTATTCTCACGCCCCCATGACGCATTATAAATTCAAAATGGGATGCAAAATCAACAATGACAAGTGATGCCAACAAAATCTACAGTTGGTTGGTGCTAATTCTACTAGGGGATAATGCGATAATGGTAACACACACACACACACACACACACACAGATAGAGAGAGAGAGAGAGGTAAATAATTTTACAATTTCCCTTTTATTAAAAAACACTCTTATATTGTACAAAAAAAATACAAATAGATGGAGAAACTTAGTTTCCTCATTACAACAAAGTCAATGAATTTAGATTGAACCTTAACAAAAAAATCCTTAAGAGTCTTTCTTTATAGCCCATTACCCTAACTTGGAAGACAAATATTTAGAAACAATCTTCCTAAATTAATTAAGAGACCTAGTAATGTCCTATATATATATATAAATTGAAGTAAATAATTTTACAATTTCCCTTTTATTAAAAGACTCTTGTATTGTACAAAAAAAAATACAAATAGATGGAGAAACTTAGTTCCCTCATTACAACAAAGTCAATGAATTTAGATTGAACCTTAACAAAAAAAATCCTTAAGATTTTTTCTTTATAGCCCATTACCCTAAATTGGAAGACAAATCTTTAGAAACAATCTTCCTAATTAAAGCAAGAGACCTATTAATGTCCTATATTACACATTAACAATGAATAAGTATTAAGCCATGCAAAGTCATGGTCGTTATATCCATATGCAATGGATCAAAATTAATGTCTCGTAGTCTTTAATAAGGTAAAATTTCTATCGGATCCTTATAAGTATGTATTTAATCTATTGTGTACACTTTTCCATCATTATTCAACAAAGAGAATTCTAGGGGATCCTCATGGCATTTTGGAGCATGGCATAGATGAGATTAAGAACACAATTGAATTATACTTCTATAGTATATTGGATTTACATTCTCTTATTCTTGGGTTTGGTAGGCTATATATGAATAATGAAAGACAATTATTTCAATAAAAAGGGTCCCTAAAAGAAAATTTGAGTAGGAAAATGTCTAACTCATCCTATCCAAGATGAACAATGGTAAGTCTCTAGGACAAAATGAGTTTCCCTGTGATTTTTTTTAAAACAATGTGGAATACTATTATAGGTGACCTTTTAATGGTGTCCCAAGAAAAATTCAAAATTGGAAGGGTTATAAAGTTATTAAATCAATATTTAGTTAAGGTGCACCCAAAGAAAATAATATTTCTGCTAGAGACACCATTAGTGGATGGGCGTCAACCACTCTTAATATTTCTGATAAATCTTGTCCAAACATTTTGTGTAATGAATTAAAAATGTTTCTTCCAATATTGTGATATCAAAGTAGATGTCGTTTGATAAAATAAGATTTATTACACATTGTTCACTACTTGGGAAGGAATGGAGATGGATCAGGAGACCAAGTATGACTCATTTGCTGAAAAATGATTTTTTTGACAAATCTTGTGACAGTTTTGATTAGGATTTTATCATCGATACTTTTATTTGACTTTTTTTTTGTTTCCAAATATAATGTGCATATTCTTTATTTGTGCTTCTACTTTGGTGTTCACTAATGGTGTAACTTATTACCTTATCCACTTGCATTAATATATTTGGAAGGGGTACCATTTTGCGATGTATTTCCATGTGACGGTTGTTGATGCTCTTGGATAATTTATAGAAGTACTCATGGATAGATTTTCATGTATTTTAGATAGGTTTTCATATATTTTGTAAAAGTAACATGATTCAATTTTATTTAAAAATAACCATATGAAAATTAACCAGATTTATTTTGCTTATATCACAATATAAAATCATCCAAAGTTAACTAACTTTTACTTATATTTGTGTATTAAATTATATGATCAATATATTTAAAATCATCCAAATTCAACTAAATTCAGTTATAATTTTTACCATTCCAGATCTCGAGGCTATGCTCTTTACAAACGTTGAAGTTAAATGTAGTTGTATTCAACTCGAAACCAGTAGCTAATGCCCTTCGATGGAGGGATTTGCAAAATCCCCCCCCAACTGCAACACCTGTCAGCAACATTCAACGACGAAACAGTATCACTCCAAGGTTCTCCCAGCAACAAGATGTGTGAGCATATGAAAAACGTGAAGGTGTTGTTCTTGTAATATGACTAGCAACAACCATGTTAATAAGATTAATATGTTTGGAATCCACTGAAAGGAATATATTTAACACATTGATAATGTTTCTTTCTTAAAAATATATTTACTAATATGTTCACTCATTGTTCTCATGATGTTACCTGCCAAATGGAAGTGTACTTTGGGGGGCATGGTTTCACTGCAATGAAGTTCGACTTCTCAAGGTAGGAGATGGAGTCTTTGGACTACAACTACATATTCATCTAATACTTTTTTATTACCACATTAATTTAAATTTGATTTAATAGTTGTATCACGATAAACAATAGTTATGTAATAGTTTTCTAGTATAAATGAGATTAGAGTTGAAGTTAAGCTAATAATTGTAGAATCATTGGAGTTAAGCTAATAGTTGTATCTAATAGTTAATTCAAAAGTTAATATATGAAAAATTGCATTTCAAAGAAAAATAGTGATTGGAGTTGGAGTTAACCTCATAATTGTATCTAATAATCGAATAGTTGAAGTTGAAGTTTAATTTTTCCAATTCTCACGAAGTATACTTATCAGTTGTTAACTAAGCTCTTTTTCACTTTTTTGAAATTGTTAATTTCAAATTTTGAATGACGCTCATAGAATCAATATGAAGAGTACACTTGTCTCATTCTCATGAAAAACATATTTTGTAGTCTACCCCAAAATTCTAAGATGGATTTTATTAGGTGTTTGGATGAGTTTATTAGGAGTTGGAACAATTTTATTAGGAGTTTGACTCTTACAAGAGTGCACATTAGCTAAACTCCTAGATTCCAAATGTACTTCCACTAAGCCTTATGCGATTAGAGTTAAAGTTAAGCTAATAGTTGTATCTAATAGTTAAGCTAATAGTTATCCAATATAATAGTGATTAGAGTTGAAGCTAAGCTAATAGTTGTGTATAATAGTTAATTTAAAAGTTAATATATCATTAATTGCACTTTAAGTAAAATTCGTTATTGGAGTTGAAGTGTTTGTAAATTATACACTGCAGCAGAATGAGGGACGTGCCCCAAGGAATAGAAAGGCTGCAGAGCCTTGAAAATTTAAATTTGGACAGGAGTCTGCCAGAAAACTCCCACCGAAAATTCTCTAGCAAAATTAAGGTCGAGTCTAGAAACGGAGAACCAATGTAGGAAACAGATAAGTCTCCAATGGACTCTCCACAAAATTGAGAGTTGGTTGAAGCTCTTGTCGTGTTGTTGTATTAGGAAATTCACATACTATGTGAAGTATGGTTTTTTGTATTGTTATGTATTAGGACACATAGTATGCGTTTGGGTGGGTTTTTTTGTATTGTTATGTATTAAGACATTCACATTGGCGTCTTCTAGAGCTATGGGGCCTTTTGTACTTCGTGAACTTTTGGGATTTACTTTCAATTCATAATTTTGTGACTCAAAAGTTATAGTAGATTAGGTCAAGAATACTGGGACATTGTAGGTGGCAATGTTAGATTAGTGGTATACTCAATATTATTTTTAGAATTTGTTTTCATATATTTACATGAAAATTAAAAAATTGTAGATTAGGTTTTCAAAAGAACATTTTTTATGAAAAAGTTTGCGAACAACATACTACTGGACAAATGATGTTCTAGGATATACTCGCATAACACCTTCTCTTATCATTTTGGTCTGTGGGGGTTGTTTATTTATGACTCTTCAGTATAGTTAGCTTGTTGTATTTACTTAGACTTTTTCTTCTGATGTGATGGTTTTTGAAGTGTTTTTAGAAGTGGGTGAGTGCAATCTAATGAGGGTCGCTTTTTGCACATTAGATGCAATAGAAAACTGAAAAAATGAGGCATCCCTCAACTTAATTGTATTTTTCGAGATACTTACACAAAATATATTGCTTTGAGTAAATAAGATTAAATGTAGGAAATTGAATCACCTTTCCAAATATATAAGGTTTATGTATTGAAATTTTTTATAACTATGTCAGGTTTCATTTTTTCTAACAGTTAATTTTTATTTTTTAGGCAAATGATAAGGTATATGTTTTTTTGAGTGCATACTTTGAGGGCCTAAAGGATGCTTTCAGTATACAAAACTTTGCAAGCATGTACAGAACATATAGAACTAGTGCAACGCTATTTTTTGGAAATAAAATTAGTAATTTTTTATTTTTTTATAATTATCTAAGTGATCATTCCTTGAAAATGGTATGTCTTTTGTGGGTGCAGCCTTTGAAGGTCTTAATGAAATAATAATGAAATGGTTTTTTATAGAATGTAGACGTCAGTGTATTCTAGTGCGCCATATAATTTCTTTTTAGAATGATTAAGAATTGAAAACGTTATGGAAAAAACACTAACAACATGTTTTTTGAGTTAAGGAGTGAGGACACAATAGAAATTGAAAAAACTAGGAAACAATAATCTTTTTTAATAAATATTAGATATTTAGAATCTGCAAAAAAATGCTATTTATGTTTAAGATTTTGTCAAAAATGATTGTGTGTAGCATAGTGTAACGAGTGTGTAAACAACGACTTCTTTAGAAAATGGAAGAATTGTCCAATTAGTTATGGTTTATCATATACCATAGCACAAGTTTGGTATTACTGAAGCAAACTCCAATCCATACACATAGGACTATTGGTGACATGCGAGCAAGTGAATTGGCATGTTTAAATTCAAATTACATCTCCCTCCCTTGTAGAATTGGAAAATGCGTGAACGTTATAGAACTACAAAATGCGTGCGCATAATAGAACTAAAAAACATGTACGCATTATAGAACTACAAAATGTGTGCGTGTTATATAGTTCTGTAACGTGCACACATTTTGTAGAGCTAAAAATCTAGCGCTATATGTAATATATCAAATGTATGGATAATAGTTTAGAGGGGTTGTGGAAGGTTCAAGGGCCTAGGAGGATGTTGAAAGTTCAGGTGGGGATGGTTAATAGTTGAGAGGGGGTGGGGAAGGGTCAAGGGCCTAGGAAGATGTTGGAAGATCAAGTGGGGATGTTTAATAGTTGAGAGGGGGTGGGGAAGGGTCAAGGTCCTAGGAAGATGTTGTAAATTCAAGTGGATAAAGATGAATGGAATGGGGACATTATGGGTTACAAGGTTGAAGGGGACTGGGGATTGAGAGAATTATTAGGAGGAGAGGAGGTGTTGAAGACGTATAGGGTTAGAAGCAGTACACGAGACTTGAGTGACAAAGGTGGATAAGGTGGAGGGGAGTAAGTGGGTGATTGTTTGATGAGAGAGAGGATTGGTGAATGGAAAGGTAGATATGGATTATTAGAGGATGAATAGGGTGTGTTGGAGAAGAGAGGTGAAGGAGGGGGGAATTAAAGAGAAGGGAATGAGATGCGCTAAAACAGAGAATAGGGGTCATAATGAGGTAGGGGTTTGAGGAGAAGTGATAAGTTGAAAACACACACACACACACACACACACACACACACATAGAGAGAGAGAGAGAGAGAGAGAGAGAGAGAGAGAGAATGATGTGGAGAGAGTGTGAGAGAGAATAAGATAGAGAGAGGAAGGATAGAAATAGAGTGAAGGAAAGAGATATTGAGGGAGCGATAGAAGGTGTGCATGTGTGAGGGGTGACGAGGGGATAGACACAAGGAGAGAAAGGGGCAGGCTCACACATGTAGAGAGAGAGAGATGATGTCAAAGACAAAGGGTGGAGGGTTGAGAGATGGAGAGAGAGGGAGGTTGTGAAAGAGAGAACCATGGAGAGGGAGGGTGAAAAGAGATAGGGAGGGAGGGATACAAGTTGTGTGTGTGTGTGTGTGTGAGAGAGAGAGAGAGAGAGAGAGAGAGAGATAATGGCACATAGGGCTAGTTATTAAGGGAGAAGGGAGAGAGATACTGATAGAGGGAGGTAAATAGAAGGTGGAGAGAGAGGGAGAGACAGCGGGAGGTGTGAGAAACAGTGAGAGAGGGGGGAGGGGGGATCAATAGAGAGAGAGAGTGATGTAGGGAGGGATAATGAGGGAGGTATAAATAAGGTGGAGAGAGGTTTTGAGAGACAGGAAGTGAGGGAGGGACACACACACACACACATAGAGATAGAGAGAGAGAGAGAGGGAGGTTGTGAGAGAGAGAAGGGGGAAAGACACACACACATACACACAGAGATAGTGAGAGATGAAAATACAATGGCAGGGAGGTCCAGTGAGTAAGAAATACAGGGATAGTGAGTAAGGAACATGTGTATCCATAGATGCCAAAAATATTATTTAGGGATCGAGTCTTGGATTTCCTCCCATGACCATGTTGAGGCCTTAATACCCATATATGATTCTCAAAACCTCTTAAATGAATGTGCATATTTTCTTCAAGACCAAGCATACCTCGAGTAGGTCATTTGTGGTGCTTCAAGGAATTGTTCATTAACATGGGTTCCTCAAACATTCCATTATGGCATGAGGAAAGAGCATATTCCCTTAATCACATCTCAGAGGTCCCATATAACGTGCTGCTCAAAACCACCTAATTCTACTAACATCCATATTCATAGTCCAAATATATCTATGAGATTCCATGTGTGATTTTTTAAGGCATCCTTCCTATTTGTAGATACTTAGAAACTTTAGTTAGGGACTAAGGCCATACTTTCCTCCCCTGACCATGTCCATGGCCTTGAGATACATACCTAATGCTCAACAAATGATGATGGCATGCATATCCTGATTAATATTCAAATAAATCACTTTCAATGTCATGTGTGGTGGTTAGAGGCATCAATTTTGGCCCTAAATGGTGAACAACTTCCTTTAAGACCAAAAGACCGAGTGTTTTCCCCTACCCATGTGAAGGGGCCTAACATCTGAACTTAGTGCTAAAAATGTTCTCCTCCGTGTGTCCATGCACTATCTTTTTCTCTACAGTTTGTTTCTCTTTTTCCCGTTGTCCTGCATGTGTCCACCCACTGCCTTTTCCTGTACTCCCCACTCGGATGCTGGCCCATTCCTCCTCCTGTACTTTCACCATGACAAAACACATTGTTTCTCTTTTTCTGTTTATAAATATTTCAGTTTGTGAGAAACCCCATACCCACTGCAATTCCCTCTGCTCAATTTGCGCAACACTCTCGTTTCCATCTCAGCCGCCATGTCGTCTCTTTGTTTTGGTTTTCCTATGTTGTTTCTCCTCCTCGTTTTATCTTTATTTTTCTCATCCACCATCTCATTTCATAGTGATAAATAATCCTCGGTAACATTCAATAGTCTCATTACTGATGACCCCCATCACTCCATCGTAGATTGGAATTCAGCCAACCCCTTCTGCAACTAGACTGTCATTTCCTACAACTGCCCTTATGCAAAAGGTTCGACATCGAAATTTGGTGAGAATCATAACCTCATGTTCAACCCTACATTTAAAAGGATTAGTGTTCTCATTTATGTCTAAAAAAAGCTTGGAAAAGCATTTGTATCCTAATAGAGATGAAAACAATGGTGAAGATGTATGTGAGCTGAGACTAAAAATATGATTGGCCCATGCCATGGAATATCTTCATCATGATTCTCATGTGCAAAGTAGTGCATTGTGATTTAAAACCTAACAATGTGATTTTGGATGAAGACATGAAGGCCATGTAACAAATTTTGGTATTTCAAAATTAAATTATGTAGGTTCTATTGATTCATTTACTTCAACAATTTCTTTGAAAGGATCCGTAGTCTACATTACCGAGGTATGGAATTTTAGAATGTTAATTTTAGTAGTATTTTTTCATCAACATTTTTATATGCTTTAATTGAATAAAATTTGATGAAGGTTTTCTTAAAGGTAGAGTATGGTTTAGGTGAGAGAGTGTCTACCAAAGGAGATATTTACAACTATGGAATTTTGTTATCTGAAATACTTACTAGGAAACAACCAACTAGTGCCATGTTTTCTAGAGACCTAAACTTGCACAAGTGGGTGGATCAAACATTTCCAAATACAGTGAAGGAGGTAATTGATCACAGTCTTTTTAGTGAAATGGATGAAGACGATTTTGAAAAAAATAATGTATACAAATGCCTACTTTATTTGCTCCGAGTTGGACTGCTTTGTTCAAATGATTCACCTAATGACCGACCAACTATGAGAGATGTGGTAATGGTGTTGGAGAGCCTCAAAGAAGATTTGGAAGCAAACATAGTTGCTTCTAGGAGGTTAGGGTGAAGCATATCCAATTATTTTAGCAATACAAATGCAACAAGGAATGATGCACATGCATCAAATGCCCAAAGTTCATGTACATTTTAGTTCATGAAAATTGCAACATTAAAATAATAGTTTTTTTAAACTTATAGTTGTTTAAATAAACTTCTATTAATATTTATAATTATTGTCAATATTATGCAAAATAAATGTTTTTTAACACAATATTATGTATATTACAACTTTGTATTTGGTTTAATTTATTATCCATCCATAGTATCATTGTTGTTGTCCAAGAAACAAATTGTGAATAGATTAATTGCATTCATTTTTCTATATATAAACTAGTATCTTTATAAACATATCAACTATCATTTTTAAGTATAACATTTTTTAAAACCATGTTAAAATCTTATTGTAGATCTTTAAGCAATTTTTAACTAGTTTGTAGCATCTATTTTGTGATTACAATAGATATAACAATTAAATACTTTTAAAACACTTTATTAACGGTACTACATATCTACATTTTGGTGTAATTTATTATCCATAATATAAATGTAAAAAAATACTAAATCTTCACTCTCAAACAAAGGGATATATTATTATTTTAAATTTAGTCATAACTAGTTTGCTTATACGAGTAATGAACAATTGAATATGTTTTTATTCTTATTATCAACTAGTTATAAAAATTAAGGTTTTATACTAAATTGATATTAGTATCTTTTGTTTTTAATCCATATGATATAAATATCGTGTTATTATACCTAAGCAGGTAACTCTTTTGACTTTGTATTAGTTGCTTTCTATCACAAAAATTAAAATCTGTTTTGTAAAGTATAACTTAGGGATTTGTAAAATATTTTTTTTAATTTTGTTAAAAAACTATTTTGTAAACAACTTATTGGTGGATAGAAGATAATGTAAACTTTGGAATTTGGTATGTGGATTTGAGTTGACATGTGGCAACAATGACATCATAATAATAAAATTAAAAAAATAAAAATTATATAGCATTTCCATCTGTTATAGCAAGTGGTACCATCGGAGCCATTCTGGTATTTTTTCAGACCTCGGGCCATGAGACGAGGGTGCATTAGCTTGGCAATGTCATCCACAACAACTAAATCGGAGTCGAGGTAAATGATTCTCCCGAGGCATGACGGCAAGATATCAGCCAAGTAAAGTAAGTGCGAGCGTAATTGAGTGGCTGATCCAGAGCCTGCCTCATTGAATATGATATCTTGTTCTTCACAATATTCTCGTCAAAGTGATATAATATGAAGCGCGAAGTGATATAATATGAAGCGCGAGTATGGAAAAGTCGCCTGAAGCGTAGCCTTGAGATCACGTTGGCGCTCGCACACCATGAAATGGAAGACTACATTCTCGGGACAAGCAGCATGTTGGAGAATCGATAGAATTCTGGCGACCAATCCTCTCAGATAATCAGCATCCAGTGTCATGGCTATATGCATGGCCGTGCTATCACATAGCTCTGTATCATCATCTTCTTCTTCTTGAAGTTGAGAATAGCTTGATCTCCATGACGAAGGTGCCGAGACGATGCATTCTTTACCATTTCGAAACGTCGGAGCTTCTTGGAAAACCGGAAGGGTCGACGATTGGCGTGGTATATGCAGCCGGTCTAGCAGAACGCTAGGAAGCTTGGCGAAACCAGGATCGTCTCTCGCATAATTATTCAATTTAAAGTTAAATTTCATGTCCCAGATGATTCTAGCGGCCACCACGCCAGTCATGCTCAACGGGATCAAAACCAGAATGCTTGCAAATAGAAAGAAAGAAAACGTTCTAGTCATTCGAATTAGCATCTTTTCCATTAAAACGCGGTTCAGAGGCTTCGATCGGCAAGCCCTAGATATGTGTCTAGACTCTATATAACCTGGAGGCACCAATGCTCCGTGCGGCTAGACATAGCCAGTCTTGAGGGCAAAGAAACGGTCAGCATTCGGGATTCAAGATATTCAGGACTACATTAATAAATATCAATTTGACAGAACACCAAAGAAGACAAAGATCCAACTCGTAAACTGTGGCTGAATCCACTTGCCTGGCCTCGATATGAATTGCAGAGGACAATTGTGCACAAGAACAAGACGTAGGAACGCCAGGACAAACGTAGATTGCACATCAACTTACTGCAGCCATGATCACCGTTCTGGTTCTGCTTACTCTTTCTTCAGTTCAGAGCAGATGTACCAAGCCCAGCGACATCCAAGGGCAGACAGAGCAAGAGCGATGGCAATGGCAATGACGGTGAAAATGGTGAGTCGAGTGGCATAAGTCCATACACCATTCTCAACCCCAAATGGGTGCTTAGAGTATTCAAGAAAGCCTGTAGTGTAGCTGGTTACAGACCCATTCTTACCCTCTATGATAAACTTATCGATAAATTAGGTCGTGGGAAGCTCTTTGCAGAAATGGATGAAATTCTAGAGCAAATGAAATTAGAAAGTTGTAAGTGTATAGAAGAAAGTTGTAAGTGTATAGAAGGATTTATGGAGGAAGGCACATGCATGCAGGAAACGTGGCATTTTTATGTGATGCCAGCGAAGGAAAGAGGACCCGGTAAACCCTCAACCTGTGTACGTGAGATTGGCCCCCTTTTTTTCTCTTTCCATACTATAAATTATTCCATCATCGACGTACCATGAAAAGACGAGGAGAGATTCTACATTCCCAAAATGCTTACATAAAAAAACATCATAAATAATAACGAATGCTTTGCGTCGAAGTGGGTCTGTTCCATATTTGTTTCAGTTGAAGGTGGTTGTTCAATATTCGTTGCTCCATTGAAGGTTAAAGACCACTGCATTGCCAAGTGAATTTAACATTCGTATGAGAAATTAAAAAAAAAGAATTGGAAAATACCAACAAAACCGCCACTGAAATTGCTATGTAATCTGTTTCTTTCTATGTTGTTCTTGCGAGGTGGATAGGTGGCAGAAGCACCATCTTGATTCTATGCATTCGTCTGGTGGTCTGGGGTTCGAATCATGGCGAGCGCTGACCGCGACAGACGACCTCAGAAACGCCCTCGAATCGATAACGGCGAGGTAATTTTTGTTCTCTATCGATGGAAAAGATGAGAAAAGTAAATGGAGGAAAGTTTTAATTGTAGATAGATATTATAATTTTGGTTGGACTCAAGGAGATAAGGAAGGGGTGAATGGTGTGTGTAGGCAGAGCCTGCATGTAATAATCTTGGGAAGAAAAAGGAAAAGGAAAAGGAGCTTATTCATGTGGACGATAATAACAAGGGATCGAATGTTGGTGTTGCTGTTTACTCTTCTGCTTCCACACGCTTTGCTTCCCCTCCACGGTGTTCAGATGATAAAGATGGGCACTACGTGTTTGAACTTGGAGAAAATTTATCATCTCGCTGTAATCAATGATGCATGCTTGCCCACACGTGGTTTTATATTGGTTTATTCTTCAGGAAAAACCAATATAGCCCTAACTCTGTTCATCGTTCCAACATAATCCTTGCCCTGTTTCCCTCCAGCTGTTATTTCCTCGTCTTCTGTGAGATCTTGATGGGTTTTTTTTTGTTTTTCGTAATATTGGGTTTTTTCTAGAATTTTGATTCGAGGTGTTTAAATAAGGTTATTGCTTAATCTTAACTTTGCAAGATTGGGTTGCCATTAGGTTTTCTAAATTTTATTTTTTAATGATAGGTTTGCCATTGGGCATTTGCAAATTTTTAATTTCTTAAGATTGGTCGGTCATTTTCATATATTTTGCAGTTTCTACATTGCCTTATAGGTTTTGTATTTTGTAAATTTATTCACCATAAAAATCTTTTTATTGGATTTGGGATTTTGAACTATACAGGTCGCTGTAGAATCCTATGGAATTTTACTTGAGAAGGCCTTTTTAGTGCTGCGTTAGTCCTTATCAATAAACACAATTCTCATATCAGAAACTTACGTTTAATAAGATGGTTTATTGATTTTGTTATCATTTTTCCAAACCATGAGGAAGGAACTGAATTTGAGCTTCGTTGTTTGTATTTGAACCATGCAGATAAGATCATGAGCAAAATGGGTGAAGGTACTCTAATCTATTTACACTAGACTTTATTTCTTTCGCTCTATTTCTTAATTTGAATAATAAAACATTGCTTAGGCTGCTGGTTTTAAGTTGGTATTGATCATTGTTTTTAAGGTCCCAATACTCTGTTAAATAGCAAGTCTAGTGGATCAGAAGCTATGGCACCTCTGAATTTCATCGTACGGTGATTTCCTTTAATATCTAGCTATTCCTCCAGTGACAGCCTCCTCTAGAATTTTGTTGCTTCAATAGAAATGCCTCCATGCTATTGGTGTATGAATCTAATATAGGGATTTGGAAGTCACTCACAAAAAAAGTTTTACTTCCTACAGTTCTTTGTGATGCGTCAGTACTGTTGCTATTTTAAAGCAACCGAAACAATTTTTGTCGATGTGGTTCCTGTTGCTCTTTTGCATTTGTCAAATTTAGTGGATGCATTTCCTTTACAATAAGACAAAATTAAATAGTAGACAGGCTCTGTCTTTCAGTGAAATTGCATCACAGATTCAAAACTGCATTCAGTTACTTGTAGAAAGGGTTGCAGCAAGTGCATTAATAAGTGTGTTACATGTGGCAGTGATACCATATTTTATTTATTCTTATCCCAATTTGGATACTGCATAGGAATGGAAAAACATGATTTTGGGTGATAGATTAGGTTCTTATAGATATTCTTAGAAGAATGAAGAGCGAGTTTATTAAGAAACTGGGAAAGGAAATCACTACCGATGATGGCAATGTTGAAGCCCCAAAGGGTTAGGACAATTGGAGTCCATAGGTCACATATTAAAATCGGTAGAGTCCCTAGGGGTTACTGGTCGCTATTTTGGTTGGTGGTTGAGCCACCCATATTCCAAATATTTCGAGGATGGGAGGGGATCTTGCAAGGTTTTCCTTAAAAAATATTGATGGCAAATTTTCATAAAGGCATGTATAAGAATGAGGAATATAGTTAGGGGCGATAGGTGCTGGGGGGATCATCATTGACCCCAGAGGAATAAAAAAAATTCATTTTGAATGGTGTCTTGGTATAGCTTCGAATAAAAAAAATTCATTTTGAAAGTTAATTGATATTTTTTTAGCAGTTTCTTTAATTTAGGTAGTTTTTATAAAATGTAATGGTTAATAAAACAAAGTATGATTTTTTTACTACTCCAAAAGTATAAAAATACATTTTTTACAACGATGTAAGTTAATAGAAATTTGTTAAAACTTGATATCTCACAATGTCTCCTTATGTTTCCAAATATCCGCCAAAAAAACATATTGTTCATCTGCTTAGCTTTTATCAGGTAGAGCTTATATCTTAATGGTTATCCTTCCTCAGGTTTCCTAATATACTGAAAAAAACATATTGTTTGTCCCCTTACTTTCTCATGTTTCCTAATATACAACAAAAAAACATATTGTATGTCTCCAACTTATATCTTACAAGTTATCCTAGTACATTTATCAGGTAGAGGTAGAGCTTATATCTTACAAGTTGTATATTTATCAGGTAGAAAGCTTTTATATTGGAGAATATTGTTGAAGGATGGTAATTACAAGAAGTTGTTAGCTTTGTGTGACTCCTAATCAGTTTATGAATAATACAAACATAATGAAGTGTTGTTTGCTTCTACCGTGTATTTTCATCTGCTTAGCTTACAACACGGCGTTCTTTTATTGGACCCCTAAATACAATTGCTAGTAAATATCAATTTGACAGAACACCAAAGAAGACAAAGATCCAACTCGTAAACTGCAGCTGAATCTGCTTGCCTAGCCTCGATATGAATGGCAAAGGACAATTGTGCACAAGAACAAGACGTAGGAACGCCAGGACAAACGCAGATTGCACATCAACTTACTGTAACCACAAAGTCCACAATGCTTGGGAAGTAGTGGTTGTTAGGTCCGCATTGCGACGAAACTAAATCTTATTACAGTTTTGCATACAATGCAAAGGAAAGGAATGGAAAGCCAAGCATCACCGTCGACCGGTGAGCAGAGCAGAATTAGGGCGACAGAAATTCCTCTGCAAGCCAAGCAAATTAGTAGGTGATTCTCCGAAGCTCTCTTCCCAGCCAAAAATTTGCATGGATCGCTTGTCCTAGTGTGGGTCCGCAGGAGACTTTGTCAATCATAATTCATAATTACTATTCCGATCTTTACTCCGCACCAAATCATCTTCAGTCCCAACTCCGTGAAACATTTGATTAACAAATTTCACTAAATTTGCAAGAGGCGTGTAGAAGCGAAACTGCTGACCGGAACTCCACGACGGATCATTTTATCTCAATCCTCCATTCTTACATGTCACTGACCACTAGCACAAACCCTAAAGAAAACAAAATTGCTTGCTTGGCACGGCCGCATTCTATTTTTGTTACAAACCCTAAGGGTTATAATTTGACTCGTTAGGTACTCGATTAAACCCCATGTGTCCTAATTTGGTCAGTTGCGTCCTTGTTTCTTTTCTTCTTAAACCCTAGCAGTCCAGGCTCTTTCTTTAGAGCATTCTCTGGCTGGCTAGTTAACCCTAAAATGTGCACAAAAGCAAAATACCGTGTCATGAAAGTTCCAGAGAAGTAGGTCAACAGAACAATTTCTTGCATTCCACGTACACGTATCATATTCGTATTCAGATCCAATTAATTAAAGAGTCTTGGCTTTTACATTCTTGTCGGTCAATTTAGTCGGTAGCTGTTTCCTTAGCCAATAATTAACATTTTCCCCGATGTTACATGGCAACTTACATATTCGGTTGTGCCAAACCATGGCCCTGCGATAATTTGTTTTTTCGACATCCAAACAAATTCAGGTAACGGAATCTACTGGTATGTGCAATGCGCATCCCGTGTTTGCTTGATTATGAGGAACT
>LPNX010542621.1:453700-479862 GCA_001517045.1 Pseudotsuga menziesii | reverse complement strand
ATCATATATTTTTATAGCAAAATTATCCTATTGCTATATATTTTCAATCTCTTCTTAGGAGGCAGTTACTAAGCAACTTTGTTGCTTATTCCACTTGTTTTAAAATTAAAAATCATAAAAAATTTACTCATTTTTTTTCGATTCTTTTAATTCGTATGTGAATAGGTCTTGAATCTATCCATATTTCTTATAAGGCCTATTTCCATAAAATATGGAATCCAACTTTGGCCTAATTTTTTATTTATTCAATCTTTATTTAAAAAGGAATTGATATAATTGTTTTCTTATAACAAAGTGTTTTTATATATTTTTAAAGGAATTGATATAATTTTTTTTATAACAAAGTGTTTTTATATATTTTTGTGTGCTCACTTTGGAGGATGTGGAGATAATCATTATATCAATTTTGCTATATAATTCATTGTTGATTTCTCTACTTAATGTTTGTGATGTTTATTGAGATGTTTGTGATGTTTATTCAATAAGGGCACTCTCACATCTAAATATAAATAAGGTATTTGTGTTTTCACAATGATTTGGTTTTAGATTAATTAATTTCTAAAATAGAAAAAAATCAAATTTTTTAATATTGATTTGTAATTTAATGTAAATAAGTAAATATATAAAATACGTATTTATAAAGAATGGTTTATTTTCCAGAAATTATTAGATAATGTTTTTCTTAGTTGTTAATTTCTTTACTTTTCAGAGTCACAATTACCTTGTGATATAATGATCTACAACATTTCTATGTTATTAAAGATTTGAAGTATGAAATTGACATGTTGAAAATGCTTATAAAGAGGAAAAATAATATTACCTTGTCACGTCCCCACCCCTCTACTCGGTGGAGAGGACGTGACTAACACAACTGTTATCTATCTAATCTGAACAATCTGACTCCATGAACGTAAAATAAATTGCATTGAACTTAAACATACACGCATCCATAAACATTCAATATACATTGAAAGCATATACATTTCATTCAACACATTAGACATGTTCATCATTTATCATTAAGCAAATAAAAATGCAGAGTTTAACACAAGGGATACTTATCTTGAAAGAAGCTTGTCCCACAACCAGCGATGTCGCTACAACATTCCACCCAACCATGGGCCAGTGTGCTCATCAATCTCTCAGCATCACTGCCACCCCCAACATGGGCATGATTCCCACAAGGAATAAGGAACAGTAACAGGCTCACGCATAGGCCAAGGATGCAATAAAACTCAACCAATCCAACACAATTGGGTTTATCAGGCTGCAAAGGAGTTTCAAAGGATGACTGCTAAGCTAGTGAGGTCAACCACGGAGCTATGAAAACATGCACAAGATCTAGAATGGCTTCTAAAACATCTACACACCCAACACAAGGAATCAACCCCTTCTCTGCTACACAGTCCCTCAAGATATGCCTTCCCTTCTAGTGCTATTCAGGCTGTGCAAAGAAGAAAACCAACCCCCTAGATATGTCTGTGCAGTTCCTTCTCACACTAGGTTTTTCAAGCTGGACAGACCCTATTTCCACTCCCAAACTAGTTGAGAACAAAACAATAGAGGAATACACAGCAATTGCAAGGTTCTGGGATTGAAGAAAAACGTTTTTCAACCAAAAACGTAAACGAAAAATGGGTAAAACAACCCCCTTAGCCGCAATTCGATATCCAGATTTGTTTATGGCCCTAATGTGGCCAAAACAAACTCAACAACACCCAAAATTTGTGGCTCTGTCCCCCATTGGCTGTGCAACCCTAAGAACATGAAATTCCCCAACCATGGAGACGTGAAAACCACAAAAAAATGCCCAAGAGTGATCCCAACCACTGAACATTAACATAAACACTTCCCAACCATGGGAGAAATGAAGAACACTACAAAAACGTCCATGTAGAATGCACAACTCCTCCAAAAACGTGGGGAAAGACAAAAACGTGGATGCATGAGGGAATGAGCAACATTGTTGGGCAATAACTTTCCCCCTAAGTCAAAATCATGTTTCCCAAAAACTCATGGCTTCTCCTATTCAAATTTGGACTGACATACCTTGCCTATCCCATGCAATAACCAACTCCACCAATTTCTGGCAATAATAAATGATTGGGTGAATAAGAAAAGAAAGGTAGTTGATAATTTGATGGGTTCTCCCTTTGACACATGGCTTTTCCCCAATGGCTTAGAGGTTAATTATCCCCCCCCACTATCCTTAGGAAATCATGCCCCCATCTCATTATTTGTTGCATTGACATAGCTGGTTAGAGGTTTTCAATTAAATTTCATATTTACATGATGTCCAAAATTATAATGTGTCGTCTAGCACAAAATACCATCGGCAACGATTTTTAATCGTCGAAACATAAAAAACTAAATCGATGGTGGGGCTTTTGCCTTTAGCTCCACACCACTATTAAATAAAATATTTACTTCATATACATTTAATGAAAATGAGGTCAAAACCATGGCATTACATTCCCCTCCCCCTTCAACAACACTATCCTCAGTGCTTCACAGAATTGAACAAAAATAGATGTGCCAATCACATGGCATCCTCCAGCTCCCATGTAGCCTTTTCACGACCATAGTGCTCCCATTGCACCTTTTCCTTCCCTATGGCTTGGTTCCAGAGCATTGTGACCTTCTTGTTGAGGACGCGCATTGGCTCGATTTGGAACTCTCCTTCGGGTTCCACCTGAATCACATCCCAATTTATCACATGGTTAGGATCATGTACATATTTCTTAAGCAAAGAAACATGAAAAAAATTAATATCTCTAGTGGTAGCAGGCAATGCAAGTCTATATGCAACTTGCCCTATTCTTTCAAGCACTTCAAACGACCCACAGTGTCTAGGTGATAGCTTGGCACAACTTCCAAGTTTCAAGGAACTCTTCCTTTCCCTCACTCTGAGGTAAACATGATCCCCAATAATGAACTCTTTGTTCACCCTATGCTTATCTGCATAGATTTCTATCTGTCCTAAGCTTCTTTCAGATTCTACCTCATATTTACAACCTCTTACTCCATTTCCTTGAGCAATTATGGACCAAGCACAATCCTGTTCACTGGATTATCCCAAGTCACTGGTGTCCTACACCTTCTTCCATACAAATCTTCATATGGACTCATCCCCAAAGATGCTTGTTTTCCATTTTTATATGCAAATTCTACCAAGTGTAATTAATCTTGCCACTTGGTTGGGTTTTCCATCACATACATGCAAAGCATGTATTCAAGCACCTCATTCACTCTCTTTGTCCGTGCATCAGTATGAGGATGGTAGTCAGTGATGAAGTTAAGCTTTGTACCCAAATATGCAAACAAACCCTTCCAGAAATTGGAAGTGAACTTGACATCTCTGTCAGAGACTGTTGCCTTAGGCAATCCATGCAATTTGAAAATATCCTTCATGAAGATTTTTGCAATGTCATCAGTCTTATGCATTGACTTAACTGGTATAAAATGTGCTTCCTTTGTCAACTTTTCCACCACAACCATGATGTAATGATGTTTCCAAGTCATTGGCAATCCTGTAATAAAATCCATGGGAATAACTTCCCATTTCCATTTTGGAACTGGAAAAGGCTGCAACAAACCTGTAGGGTGTTGATGCTCAACCTTTACCTAATGACATTTCATGCACCTTGAAATATATTCAGCCATGTCCTTTTTCATTCCTAGCCAAAAATACTGCTTTTTGGCTGTAGCAATCATCTTCTGATATCCTGGGTGACCAGAATATGGAGCTTGATGGATCTCATCCATAACAACCCTCCTCAAATCTGCTACATTTGGAATATAAATTATGTTTCTATAGGTAAGAATTCCATATTCTTCCAAGTTATATCCCTCATACCTCTTCTCAAGAATTTCTTGCTGTAATTTGTCTTTTACATGCACATACATTTCATCTCCAGCAGTATGATTAACAATCTGTTGTCTCAAATCTGATTGGAAAATACTAAGAGATGCCACATGCATTTCTTGCACCTTCTTGCTGAATGCATCATCTACCTTATTCTCTTTTCTTTTTATGTGTTTGATTTCAAAATAAAACTCACATGAAAACTCTAGCCATCTCGCATGCCTAGCATTTAGAGTAGGCTGATCAAACAAATACTTCAGACCACAATGGTCTGTCCTTAGCTCAAATATTCTACCCATCAAGTAATGCCTCCACATCTTTAGAGCATGTACTATGGCTGCAAGTTCTAGATCATGAGTGGCATAGTTCTTCTCATGTTCCTTCAACTTTCTTGACTCATAACATATCACATGGTTGTCTTGCATAAGGAATCCTCCTAGCCCTTGACCACATGCATCAATACACACCACAAAATATTTTCCTCGGTCTACAATCTTCAATATTGGTGCACTTGTGAGAATATTCTTCAACTACTGGAAGCTTTCTTCACACCTCGGTGTCCACACAAACTTTATTCGGTTATTTTTCAAAGAAGTGACTAGATGTGAAACCTTGGAGAATCCTTCAATGAATCTCCTATAGTATCCTGCAAGTCCCATAAAATATCTTACATCTGTCACATTTCTTGGAGTAGGCCAATTCATAATGGCCTCAATCTTCTCAGGGTCTACATATATTCCCTCATCCAAGATAATGTGACCCAAATAATGAATCCTATCTTTATAGAAGTCACACTTACTCAAATTTGCATACAACTTATGCTCCCTGAGCAATTGCAATGTCAATATCAGATGTTCTTCATGCTCTTCCTATTTCTTAGAATAAATAAGAATGTCATCAAGGAAAACAAGAACAAAATTTTCTGAATACCTGCTGAAGACACAATTCACAAGGCACATAAATGTAGCTGGTGCATTTGTGAGACCAAATGGTACCACTACAAACTCATAATGTACATACCTTGTTCTGAAGGTTGTCTTATGAATGTCTTCATCCTTGATTATTACCTGATGGTAACCAGACCTCAAGTCAATATTGGAAAATACCTTTGCTCCTCTCATTTGATCAAATAGGTCATCAATCCTAGGAAACTAGTATTTATTCTTCACAGTGACTTTGTTCAGCTATCTCTAGTCAATACACAACCTGAGTGTACCATCTTTCTTCTACAGAAACAGAACGGTTGCTCCCCACGAAGACACACTTGACCTGATATACTTCTTCGCCAACAACTCTTGTAGTTGCATATTCAACTCTAGAATTTTTGGTGTGCTCATCCGATAGGGTGTCTTGGAAACTAGTGCTGCTCTTGGCAAAAGTTCAATTGTGAAATCAATGTCTCTCTTTGGAGGAAGACCTGGAATCTCATTAGGAAACACATCCCTGAATTCATGTAACACATGAAAGTACTCCAACCTAGGAGTTTCATTCTCTGTTGCCTCCAAAATATGAGCTGCATACAACCAGAAACCTTTCCTACAGAACTTCTTCAATTGCATAGATCAAATCTACCTCACAAAAATCACCTTTGGAATTCCTTTTACAACTCTTGGGTTCCCTTCTTCATCCATGCATTCAAAAGTCTTATTATAATAGTCAAGCTTTACCATGTGAGATTCTAACCAATCCATTCCAATGAGAACATCATAGGAAACAAGTGGTAGAACATTTAGATCAACACAAGTGACAAATTCATTCATGAACAATGGGCATTTCTCTACCACTTCAGTAACCTTTCTCTTAGTTCCAATGGCTAGTTGAACTAACCAATATTTTTTATGCTTTACTTTCCTAAAAGAACAAATATCCACTACTCTAGGAGTAATGTAACTGTGAGTAGAACCGAGCTCAATTAAAATAGAAATAGATTGCTCAACAATATTACCTGGAACTTCAACCACAGTTGACTGGTGATCTGCCTGGCAATCCTCTAGTGCTACATAAATCATAGGGTCCACCCTTGCTACTTGACCCACTGTTTCCTCCTCTTGAATGTTGTAACCTGGCCTTGCATTCTCATTCTCAAGTGGACAATTCCTATGCATGTGGGGTCCTCCACATTTCCAACATTGGAGTGGTTCTCTGGGATTTTCTCCCACCACTCTAGTTGGCTACTTCTCAACTTGGGATGCTGCTTCTTCTTATTCCTGAAGTTAGAAGGTTTGAAACCTTTCTTCCCTTGGCCAGACTTGTCATTCTTTTTTCCCTTCCATGTCCTATGATAATCAGGTTTACCTTTTCTTTTCTCATAGCAATACTTAGCCTTCCTTATTTCTTCTTGCAGAGTTCTAGGTTCATAAAACTCAATTCTGTCTTTGTAAAATTGAGGCAATCCACTCAAGAAATGATGGATTTTCACTTTTTCATCTTTGATGTACTTGACATACCTCAAAATTTCTAGTTTCTTGTTTGCATAATCTTCCATGGTCTGCTATCCCAATCTCATATCATGGAATTATTTAATATTATCATCATAGTACTTGTCAGAAAGGTAGTTCTGCTTGAAATACTTCTAGAACTGTTTCCACACAATCTTCCTTTCATTAATCTTCTTTACTTTCCTGAAGTGCTCCCACCATATGGATCCTCTTCCTGTCAAATTGAAGATGTCTACCCTAGATTTCATATTTCCTGAATAGTCTTGGACTTGGAAATATTTTCTCATTCCCAGAATCCAAGCATCAGCTTCTTGACCATTCTTTATCTCGCCATTGAAGGTAGGAGGCCTTGACGTCTTAAATTCATCACGTGAGCGGTTCTGGTAGCACCTCTTTTTCTTATTCTTGTGAGAAGAAAAACTTGAACCACCAGTGGATCCTTCTGAATCAGATGACCCACTAGGATATCTCTTTCTTCTTTTAGCAGTGCTTTTACTTCCCTCTAGTCTTATTGTCCAGTCCCTAGAGTTCATACACCTCTGAATGTCTGTCAAACTCTGTAGCATGGCTGCATTCAGCTGATTCTTCTCCTCCTGAGCCTTAACCAAGATTTGATTATCTGCCATGTAACTTTGCATCTCCACCCTTAGGCTTCTCATGGTGGCTGCAAAATATGGGGGAGTATCTTGAAATCTTCTCCCCTTAGAATTTGTCTCAACATTCCCCACACGGATGGTTTCTCCCATAACATCTTCCTCATATTCATTGGGGTTCTTTGCATCATCATACATGACGTAGGTTCTCATGGCTAAGCCAAAACCCAACTTACCGGACTGCACTATCTGGAATGCTGCCTTGAAGGTGACTATAATTTTGCAAAATGTGTTAATAAATAAAATGGTTAGCTGCATAACATTCACATGAATCATACATTACTTACCTGCATTTGTAAAAATATCATATTTTCAATTTTCCAAAACACATAATTTTATTTTCACAAAGAACGACGGTTTGAAGGGGACAATGGGGGTTAAGGGGGCTTGCCCCCTTGTGGCTTCCCTGCGCCACTGCAAGGAATGTCGAGGACAGCGCCCTTGTTTTTTGTTTTTTTTTGTAAATTCTTCGATTTCATGCAATATAGCACACAAACTCGCTTCATTTTTCCACTTTTCGGGCACCTGCAATCCCACTAAACAGCCTGCTGAATTTCCCTGTTTCGAAGCAATTTCCATTTTTCGTCCAATTGGTGAAACTCAGCCAACGTATCGGCTCCATTTTCCTTTTCCTTTCAATTTGTTAGTGAAATTTCCCAATTTTTCCTGATATGCGTTGGCAACTTCACCTGATTCCTTCCGTTGTTTCCTTTTGCTACATCGTAAAAAAATTTCGATTTTCACCAGCTGCGAGCCTTCTGCCGTAGCAAAAAAATGTCTAACTTTCTTCCAATTTTTCTTTCCTCTTCTTCGCTTACTTGTTGGCTCGACTAAACCAACAAGCATTGGCTCAAACCTGAACTTCCACCCGACTCGCACCGGCTCCGATCTCAACTTCCACCCGACTTGCACCGGCTCCGATCTCAACTTCCACCTGACGTATCAGAAAAATTTCTGATTTTCATCCACTGTGCCACGTCAAAAAACTTTCCAACTTTTCTTTTGCCACGTCAAAATAATTTCTAACTTCCATCCACCATTACAAAAGACTTCCAAAATTTCTTTCGATTTTCTATACTCAGAAAAAAAAATTTCAAATTTTTTTTCGTCGCCTCGACTCTGTCGACACACATCGACTCACATCTCATCAAGCCTTCCATCATTGTAGGGAAAAAATTTTCCTTCTCTTGCCGATGCCATTGAATCATCTCTTGGAAACCCAGTCACCGCTACGACTTTCCTTCAACTAACCCAGCCACCATTGCAGCTCACCTTCGCCCGACTCATCTTGTTGACATCGTCGCTTCAGTGCATCGGCTTTCATCGTCACTTCTCATCGACGCCGTCAGTGAAATTATGCTGACTACCCTAAAAAGTCTTTGCTGCATTCCTTGTTGGCTCCCTCTTGGAAACCTAGCCACTACTGTCGGCTCAACTCTTGGTAACGCAGCCGACGTATTGGCTCACTTTAGCTTATTGGGTTGATGTGGTATTTTATATACTTAAAGAAATTTTGAAAAATTTCTCTTGTCTTCTGCTCTTCTGCTGAACATAGAGGTGGATTTATCATGGACCTTTGAGGCCCAAACCTGTAACATCAATTTTGATACCACACTGTCACTTCCCCACCCCTCTACTCAGCAGAGAGGATACGGCTAACACAACTGCTATCTATCTATTCCGAGCAATCTATCCCCATGAACGTAAAATAAAATGCATTGAACTTAAACATACACAGATGCATAAACATTCAATATATAGTGGAAGCATTTACATTTCATTCAGTGCATTAGACATGTTCATCATTTATCATTAAGAAAATACAAATGCAGAGTTTAACACAAGGGATACTTATCCTGAAAGAAGCTTGTCCTGCAACTAGCTATGTCACTGTAATGTTCCACCCAACCATAGGCAAGTGTTATCATCAATCTCTCAGCAACATTTCCACCCCCTAGCTGTGCATGATTCCCATAAGGAATAAGGAACACTAATAGGCTCACACATAGCTAAGGATGCAATCAAACTCAGCCAAGCCAACATAATTGGGTCTATTAGGCTGCACAGGAGCTGGAAAGGCTAACTGCTAAGATAGTGAGCTCAACCATGGAGCTATGGACCCCTACACCAAATCTAGAGTGGTTTCTAAAACATCTACACACCCAACATAAGGAATCAACCCCTTCTCTACTACATAGTCCCTCAGTATATGCCTTCCCTTCCAGTGCTATTCATAGTGTGCAAAGAAGAAAACAAGCCCGCTAGATCTGTTTGTGCGGTTCCTTCTCACACTAGGTTTGTCAAGGTAGTCAAACCCTATTTCCACTCCCAAACTAGTTGAGAACAAAATAGCAGAGGAATACACAGCAATTGCAGGGTTCTGGGTTTGAAGAAAAACATGTTTGAACAAAAAATGTAAACGACAAATGGGTAAAACAACCCCCTTAGCAGCAATTCGATTTCTAGAGTCATTTATGGCCCTAATGTGGCCAAAACGAACTCAACAACACCCAAAATTCATGGATTTGTCCCCCGTTGGCTGTGCAACCCTAAGAACATGAAATTCTCCAACCGTGGAGACGTGAAAACCACACAAAAACTCCCATGAGTGATCCCAACCACTAGACATTAACATAAACACTTCCCAGCCATGGGAAAAATGAATAACACTGCAAAAACATCCATGTAGAATGTACAACTCCTCCAAACACGTCGAGAAAGACAAAAACATGGATGTATGAGGGAATGGGCATCATTTTTGGGCAATAACTTTCCCCATAGGTGAAAATCACGTTTCCCAAAAATTGATGGCTTCTCCAATTTGAATTTTTACTGTCAGACCTTGCCCATCCCATACAATAACCAACTCAACCAATTCCTAGCAGTAATAAATGATTGGGTGAATAAGACAAGAAAGGTAGTTGACAATTTGATGGGTTCTCCCATTGACACACGGATTTTCTCCAATGGTTCAGAGGTTAATTATCCCCCCCCACCTTATCCTTAGGAAATCATGCCCCCATCTCATTATTTGTTGCATTGACATAGTTTGTTGTGGGTTTTTAATTAAATTGCATATTTACATGATGTCCAAAATATAATGTGCCATCTAGCACAAAATACCATTAGCAACGATTTTTAATCGCTGAAACATTAATCGCTAAATCAATGGTGGGGCTTTTCCCTTTAGCTTCACACCACGATTAAATACAATATTTACATCATATACATTTAATGCAAATGGGGTCAAAACCATGGCGTTACATACCTAATAAAAGTGTAGTGTTGACAATTTTAGCAATTATGGTAAAATATCTATTTACATAAGTTGCACATATTATCATTACAAAACAAATCTCTAATTTATATAATAAAACATAAACTAAATTAACAATTATGAGGACAATAAATTGTAGATATAACTAACATATATTCTTCTCACACCCATGGTGGTGGTATTGTGTTTGGAAGAATTCAAGTTTTTAAAGGCCAAGATCATACTATCGTTAGCTCTGAGTAACAAACTATTAACCTATGAAAACCTCATGACAAGAGGATGGAAAGGACTGAGCCGGTGTGTTTTATGTCATTCGAATGAGGAAACATGTTCTCACTTATTTGTTTTATGTCGATATGTAGAGTTGGTATGGAATGCTGCCTCCCTAGAGCTTAAATAAAAAAAATCTCATGAAGGATCTTCTTTGGACCAGAAATGTATTTCTTCATAGACAGATAGCTTGGTACGTCATTTCAATGACTTCCCATCCTCTTTCATTTATTGAATTTGGTGGGCTCGCAACACATCCATGTTCCAAATCGCGTTATTCCATAAGCGGTGATGACAACCCTTGTGCATTGGACAAAGGAACATAGAGAAAAGGAAAATAAATCAAGCCCCAAATCCTGGTACCTTTAGTCATTAACAAAGCTACTCGATGGGCCTATTTCGATGGAGCAAGCTATGGAGAACCTCCTTTGGGAGGATCCGTAGGAGTATTATATATTATTGAGAACCACAAATATAGATCAAATTTGCGTCGGGGCATTGTACAAATAGTAAACCAGAGCTTGCAACTGTGCATTTAGTTTTAGAATTGATTGTAAATAGAAATATAACTAGTCTTCACATTTATGGAGAGTCTAGAGTAGTTGTTGATTGGGTCAACAATAAAATTCAGATCAAAATCCCCACACCTAAAACAAATCTTTCGAGCTATCCGTAGGATTTTGGTCTCTTTTTCTGTCTTTTCCATAACTCATGTGTACATGGAATTGAACATATAAGTAGATCAATTATAAAAAAATGCACTACCTCTTGTGCCCAGTCAAATAAAGATAGAAGAAGTTCAAGAAGGATAACATATAAAAACTGTAAAGGGATCTTTTTTGGAGTGGAAGGCTGATGTAATGAAGTCTCATGCTACTTTGATGAACTTTCATGGAAGGCTTATACATCTCTGAATGTAAACCATATGAGAACAGTTCACACGCACCCTTTTTGAATGAAGATTTCCATGTATTGAATCTTATGCAACTGTGATGTGCCTTCACAATGATAAGACCGATTGTAAGTCCTATGGGGATAGTTCATGATCATTCTTCTTTAATGATTGATATTTTCCATTTGGAATATATTATTCTCATGCCCCCATGACATATTATAAATTCAAAATGGGATGCAAAATCAACAATGATAAGTGATGCCAACAAAATCTACAGTTGGTTGGTGCTAATTCTACTAGGGGATAATGCGATAATGGTAACACACACACACACACACACACACACAGATAGAGAGAGAGAGAGAGGTAAATAATTTTACAATTTCCCTTTTATTAAAAAACACTCTTATATTGTACAAAAAAAATACAAATAGATGGAGAAACTTAGTTTCCTCATTACAACAAAGTCAATGAATTTAGATTGAACCTTAACAAAAAAATCCTTAAGAGTTTTTCTTTATAGCCCATTACCCTAAATTGGAAGACAAATCTTCCTAATTAAATCAAGAGACCTAGTAATGTCCTATATTACACATTAACAATGAATAAGTATTAAGCCATGCAAAGTCATGGTCGTTATATCCATATGCAATGGATCAAAATTAATGTCTCGTGGTTTTTAATAAGGTAAAATTTCTATTGGATTCTTATAAGTATGTATTTAATCTATTGTGTACACTTTTCCATCATTATTCAACCAAAGAGAATTCTAGGGGATCCTCATGGCATTTTGGAGCATGGCATAGATGAGATTAAGAACACAATTGGATTATACTTCTATAGTATATTGGATTTACATTCTCTTATTCTTGGGTTTGGTAGGCTATATATGAATAATGAAAGACAACTATTTTAATAAAAAGTGTCCCTAAAAGAAAATTTGAGTAGGAAAATGTCTACCTCTTCCTATCCAAGACGAACAATGGTAAGTCTCTAGGACAAAATGAGTTTCCCTGTGATTTTTTTTAAGACAATGTGGAATACTATTATAGGTGACCTTTTAATGGTGTCCCAATAAAAATTCAAAATTGGAAGGGTTATAAAGTTCTTAAATCAATTTTTAGTTAAGGTACACCCAAAGAAAATAATAGTTCTGCTAGAGACACCATTAGTGGATGTGCATCAACACTCTTAATATTTCTTATAAATCTTGTCCAAAAAATTTGTGTAATGAATTAAAAATGTTGCTTTCAAGATTGTGATATCAAAGTAGACGTGGTTTGATAAAATAAGATTTATTACACATTGATCACTACTTGGGAAGGTATGGAGATGGATAAGGAGACCAAGTATGATTCATTTGCTGAAAAATGTTTTTTTTTTGACAAATCTTGTGATAGTTTTGATTAGGATTTTATCATTGATACTTTTATTTGACTTTTTTTTTTGTTTCCAAATATAATGTGCATATTCTTTATTTGTGCTTCTACTTTGGTGTCCATTAATGGTGTAATTTATTACCTTATCCACTTGCATTAATATATTTGGAAGGGGTACCATTTTGCGATGTATTTCCATGTGACGGTAGTTGATGCTCTTGGATAATTTATAGAAGTACTCATGGATAGATTTTCAAGTATTTTAGATAGGTTTTCATATATTTTGTAAAAGTAACATGATTCAATTTTATTTAAAAATAACCATATGAAAATTAACTAGATTTATTTCGCTTATATCACAATATAAAATCATCCAAAGTCAACTAACTTTTACTTATATTTTTGTATAAAATTATATGATCAATATATTTAAAATCATCCAAATTCAACTAAATTTAGTTATAACTTTTACCATTCTGAATCTCAAGGCTATGCTCTTTACAAACGTTGAAGATGAACGGAGTTGTATTCAACCTGAAACTAGTAGGTAATGCCCTTTGATGGAGGGATTTGCAAAATCCCCCCCAACTGCAATGCATGTGAGCAACATTCAACGACGAAATAGTATCACTCCAAAGTTCTTGTCACATACGCCAATTTTGTAAAATAATGTTATTTGTTTTAATTGATTCCTAAGACATTATGTTAAATTTAATGCTAAGTAGAAACTGATGACTCAGTAGAGTCAAAAGATGTGGAATGTAATTCTGAATATTTTATTTTTAATAAATAAAAAGTGGAGACAACAGCTTGGGAGAGCTGTTGATAAGAGTGTTACTGGTCAAACTGGTGGAAGGAACTAGGTGGAGTGCAAAAGACAAGTGGCAGCATCTTCAAACACTTCCTATGTTGCAGGTGGCAACTTCCCTACATTTGGGGTCATGATCCCCCAAGAAAGTGGGATCAGAGCAGGTGGCTCAATTAATGACAACTAACCCAAAAATACCTAGGCAATCTTTTAAAAATGCCCAATGTAGAGAGCTAAAGCTGCTCAGATATTTTCCAGGAGAATAATCATTCAGGTGGAATGCACTTCAAGCAATTCATTGGGAAAAAGAGAAACTGTAAGGAAGGTGTTTGAGGGATAAACTGCAGGAACTTGATCTGAATCAACTTTCTAGCTGAGAGATTTGACTGATGAGTTTAGGATTGGTATTGAGTCTCAAGACTAGTACTTGGTTATTTGCTTCACCTAGTTCCAGCCAGGGAGACCAGAGCAGGCTTGGGGGTCATGAGGAGTCGCTATTTGAGCGCTCTCCAGGAATTGGTAGGGAGGAACGACCTCCCATTGCTGTTGTCGACTAGCTTTAAGAATAGGTTCTGCTATTTACTAATTTCTGAGTTAATATTTGTGTGTGATTGAATGATGCATTTTAAGGTTATGATGTAAACTTAGAGGATAGAATATCTTAGTTTGTTTAGTTATGAAATTATTCTTAATGAGAAACAAATCCTACCTGTGTTTTTCCCCATATGGAGTAATCCAGATCGTACTCTAGCACAGGAGGTGTTTTTAAATGAAGAAAATATGATGTAAATATAAAATAAGATGTTAGCTCGATTACTAGAATGTTTTATTTTATTTGTTATCAGAAGAAATATTATTTTGTACATAGAGTAGTGTTAGACCTAAACTGTGAATGCTAGATCATTAGAAAAGGAAAAGAAGAAAATAGTTAAAATGTGTACTGTTAGGTTAAATAAAATGCTTTTCAGCTCTACAGTTTATTTCTCTTCCTATTGTAGAATAAATAACTACTGTGATATTAGCGACCAAACTGCAAGTAAAGATAGAAAAACTAGTGATTTAATTCTAAAGACAAACTAGTTGGTTTCAGATTTTATTTATGGCTGGTAATGTAAATAATTCATTCATTTTTATCTAGCTGAACTTAAACAAGATCTACAGCTACTAGCCTATCTTTTATAAAATTTAAATAAACACTACAATCTATTTTAGAGGAAAGAACATAGATAGTTTGTTATTTCTTTTATTTTATAAATACTAATATTATAATATAAATAGGGTAACATAGAATACAGAAGGGACTTATTATAAATTATTTAGTATAGAGAGCATAAGAATACAACAATAAAATATTTTCTCATTATACACCTATAAATAGACTAAGTACAAAGATAATGTATATAATTATAGGAACAATATTTGTATGTAAATAAAATAACATTCTTATCCCATTATAATAAATATCAAGTAAATATAAATTACGTAATTTAAAGATGTAACTATCAGTTACATAAGTACAACTCTAAGAACATTAAATTACTTATTTTCTGAAGGTTAACAATTATAAAACAATATTTAAAACTTTATTAGAATAGAGTGAATTAAAATAAGATAATTTAAAAACAATGTACAGTTATCCTAAACAGGTGACATTCAAATAATATTACAGGGTAAATTCAAATGCAATAACTTGCAGGAAATAAACTAACAGAGTATAAACATGCTCGATTCACTGAGCTCAACCACCCATTACACCATTATAAATTATAGTATTACATTGTAAATAAAAGATAATTTAAAGAAACAGTAAATACATCTTCATATCTCCAAGTTAGGGTAAAACCCTAGTATATCAAAATTTACAAAAAAGGTATCAAATGAAAGAGTTTAAGCTCCTTCTAATGCCTCTCGGCTTCAAGAGTTAACAGAGTAAGGCTTTACCAGCCTTCCTTCATTTATACATTTTATACACAAAAGTATAGAAGTAAAATCAAAATTTACAGGTCATGGCCTATGCCGGAAGCCCCGCATAAAGCAAGGGTGTAACATCAACAAACAAACAGTGAACTAAGTTAACCCAAGTAAACCAAAACCATGAGGGTTTTGCAAGCCACGACGACCAACCATCGAATGTCCCATAAGGGACTGAACAAGGATGAACTGCCATGGGATATCCAAGGCTTACCCGTGAGCAAGCGGTTGTCCTAGCTTTGCACTAACCACGCAGAAGGACGAGCCGTCACCTGTGTAACATCAAACATGTTATTGTTAATACCTTGCATTTATTTAAGCAGGCAAGTGACGAAACAGAATGTAAAGAAAATGAAGATGAAATTATCAGTTCTTACCTAAAACTTACTGAAATGTAACCACCCATAAATAGAAGCACCGCCACCAACGTAAAGAGAAACAAACCCTTAATTTGCTGCAAGAAAGAAGGATATTAATAACACAGTATCAACCAATGGAAACCGAGAGATGGAGCAACTGGCCAAGCAAGTATAAACGCTTGGGCTGCAACTGTTCTTCAACCAAAAATAGAATATGCTACGAAACCCTATGACCCAATAACTCTCGAGATGCAAGACCACGGCTCTCACCACTAGGCCACGGGTGAATAAGACTTTTACAGTCTAGAGATTACTGAAATGAGCAAGCAATGAAGGATAAACCCCGGAGAAAAAAAACCAACCCAATTCCAACAGCAATCATATTATTCACAGCTCTTCTCTATCGAGCGTTCAGGGCTAGCTTCAAAGTGCAAGAGACAAAGAAACAAGCTGGGAGACTATTGGCAAGATAGTTGCAGAGTGACAGGGCAGCCAAAAACATAGTAGCAGAGCATCCGGAGGCCCGAAAGTGACGGAGGGAATGTCAAATTACGGTTCAATACTGCCTTTTAACTTCACAACACTTGGCTGCGATGTTTCCATGTATACCTTCAAATTATTTGCATGCAGTGGGTAAATCCCTATAGTCCCAATGTGTAATCAACGGGAAGATTATTATTCCAATCATATGATGATTCAAAAGTTCCACCATGATCTATACTCTCGGAGTCAACCAAGCTTGCACGCTGCAGTGTTAAAGGAGGACTTTAGCAACAAGGTTAAGATTATAACGTAACGAGGATATGAACCAATATGCGACTTAGCACATTATGCAAGCAAAGGATGCATATAATAAACGCTTATAAATTTAGGTCGAAAGGTTAAACCATAAACTCATTGTGGGCGCGGTCTATTCTATGACCCCTTTCATTTATACATTGCAAAGTATTCGTTCAACAAACAACTATAACTCTATCAAAGGTTATGGATTTTTAATATTTATAAAAGGAATTCATAAAAACTTCTTATGATAAGATACCCATCTTGCTAGATTAATTCTAGACATGCATTGGAGTATTTATATATATAAACTATTAAGTTTACAAATAAAAATGTTAAGCCTTATCGTATTTTTTCAGGCTTATCAATAGGTAACTTTGATGACTTAATAACATTAACTAGATGATATCTTCCAAGTAAGTTATGTGTAGAGGAACTTATTTCGTCAACACTAACTTAGTCTAATTGATAGCAGTATGTAATGGGGATATAATTCCTTTAAAACCTCAAAGCTTTAGAAAATAGAATAAAAGTATAAAAGAACTCATTATCGTTTGCGCATTACTTTCATATCACAAGGAGTGACCAAAATCTATCATGACTTAAATGGTTTTTGTTCACAATATTAAGATAAACCCTTAATGTAAAAAGAAAACCTGCCATCTTTAGTCTGCATGTAAAGGAAGATTTAAGGCGTTTACACACGACGACTTGGTAAACATTGATAAACCTCGAAGAGGCTAGTTTGGAATGGAAACTATAAACTACAATTTAGAGAGAGAAAGCAACTGTCACCAATATTGTTAGGACAAAATCTCTTTCTATGGCGCCTTTAAAAAGAATAATGATCTAATGAATTTACCTCATAAAAGCTTTTGGAATTGAAACAACATTTATATTCTTTTACTGAGCTATTATTTTTGCATCGAATGTATATCTGTATGCTTTATGAATATTGACAAGCAGCACTGGATCTTTCTGACCTGTAAATCTGTAAGAGCAGGTAAACTTTCTGCGTTAGCTCAAAAGCTAAGTAAGCCCCAAATTACCAAGACAGTTCCACCTTATGGTCGCAAAGAAAAATAAGTCATTAAAATGGAAAAGAATTATTCTATAAGCTAAACATAATCAAGTAGATAATTAAGATTATGAAATCATTAACATATAACTAATTAAAACAATTAGCTGACTGCAGTAATGAATATTATCTGTATTTTTCAAAATTTTAAAATTTTCAAAAATTCTGGGATTTTGACATTTGGTATCAGAGCACAAGGTTCAAACACTAGGCCTTGATGCAGCCCAACTAGCTTTCATAGAATAGTAAATTAAAATAATATGCTAACATATATTTTGTTTTATGTTAAAAATAGAAAATTTCCTTTTTATGAAGTTTAACGGGAAGGTATGGAAAGGCTGGGAGAGTATGCAGAGGAGGAGTCTCCAGATACATAAACAAGAAATTTTCCCAGAGAACCTATATTGGAAGAGGTGACTGCCAACTCCTCAGAGCTGTTACAGAATATCAAAGATTTAAAAAATGAAATGGTGTATGTAAAGAGGGAGAATGAAAGGATCCTGAAGGCTCAGGAAGAATTGAACCAAATTTTAATATAAAAATTTCAAACTGAAGGAAGGAGTAGAAGGTCAGAATCTGAAGATGTCAGTCATCAAAGAAAATCCAAAAAAATGAAGCTTGCAAAAACTGAAAGTAGTTCATCATCTAAAGGGTTTGGTGAACGACAAAGTTACCATAATACTAGTGACAATAGTGAAGATGATTTGTATGACAAGAAGAAGAAATACAAACCATATGAGGAAATTTCAGGGGAGTTCAAAAAGATAAAGCCACCAACTTTTAACGGAGAGACTGATAAGGGGGAGGAAGCAGAGTCCTGGTTGTTCGAGATGAAGAAGTACTTTCATATATATAATTACTCTAATCAGTTAAAGGCAAGGATGGCTATATATAACCTCTCACGAAAGACTGACATATGGTGGAAAGACTTGAAGAGAGTCAAGGGTATAAGAGAAAAAGAAGTTAATTGGAGTACCTTTAAAAGGTATTTCAAAAAGAAATTCCCGTCTGAACAGTATTACGAGGAAAGAGCTAAAGAGTTTTATGAATTGAAGTTAGGTTCAATGACAATGAAGGATCTGAACAACAAATTCTTAAGTTTACTTAGGTATGTGCCCTACCTAGTAGATGAGAAACCAAAAATACAGCGATTTCTTAGTTGTCTACCGTATCATATAAAAGATAGAATTGAATATGATAACCCAAAGACTTTGGAGGAAGCTATGAGGAAGGCTAAATTTTGTTTTGAGCAAAATCGGAAGAAACAAGGCTTGGACAATTAGAAGGCTAAGAAAAATAACAATCAGCCCGAATTTAAGAAGAAGGAATTTGTACCTCACAGAAATTTCAAGAATAATAAGACAGAAAATTATTCTAACAACAAGAATTTTCAGGGAAATAGGAATGGTACTTCCAACAATTCGAATAATTTTAAGGGCAAGGAAACTGCAAATAACCATGGAAATTTTACCAAGAGTTTTGGACATAAAGAGCCTGTTAAGTGTTGGGAGTGTAATGGCCCGCACTATGCCTTGCTCTGTCCAAACCGGAAAAAGACTATTAGCAATATTCATATTGTACAGGAGGAGATGACCGTTGGGGAACTAGCATGGAGCATGCCTAGAATTAATGTGGCTTTGGAGAACCGCCAAGATGAATATCAGACTTCCATGGTGGAAGTAGAAGATATGATTAATCAGACCCCTGTAACCATTTTAATTGATCTAGGAGCTAGTCTTAGTTATATTGCACCTCAGATAGTGAAAAATGTAAGTTGTATGTCGATAAGTTTGAAAATTCTTGGTTAGTTCAATTAGCCACTGAGGCTAAAAGAAAAATAACTTGTTTTGTGAAAGAATGTGCTTTACTTATGGATGAATTTGAAACTGTAGTTAAACTTAATGTTTTGCCACTTGGCTCATATGATTTGCTGATTGGTATGGACTGGTTAGAACAACATAAAGTAATTTTAAACTGTTATGATAAAACTTTTACATGCTTAAATAGTAATGAACAACCAGTAAAGGTTAAGGGTATTCCTAGAAAAACTATAGTAAGGCATATTTCTGCTTTACAACTTAAAAGAGCTATTAGAAAAGGATGTAAAGCTTATGCAGTGACCATTACATATGAGGAAGGTAAAACTAAAATAGATAAGTTAAAAATATAAAATATTCCTATTTTAAGAGAATATACTGATGTATTCCCAGAAGAGATTCCAGGATTACCTCCAAAAAGGGAATTGAATTTCACCATTGAACTGGTACCAGGTGTGGTACCTAGTTCAAAGGCCCCTTATCGAATGAACATATTGGAACTTAATGAGTTAAAATCACAATTAAAAGAATTAATTGATAAAAAGTACATTTGACCTAGTGTGTCTCCTTGGGGGGCACCGGTCATCTTTGTTAAAAAGAAAGACGGAACTATGCGATTATGCATAGAGTACTGTCAACTAAACAAGATGACTATTAAAAATAGATATTTGTTTCCCTGCATAAATGATCTATTTGATCAACTACGTGGAGCCACGGTGTTTTCAAAGATATATTTGAGGTCACGATATCATCAAGTAAGAATTAAAGATGAATATATCTTCAAGACAGCCTTTAGAACAAGATATGGACACTACGAATTTGTCGTAATGCCATTCGGGCTTACTAACGTCCCAGCTGTCTTTATGTGTCTAATGAATAATATAATGCATAAGTATTTGGATAAGTTTGTGGTCGTGTTTATCGATGACATCCTAATTTACTCAAAAACAGAAGAAGAACATAAAGAACACCTAAAAATTGTTTTGCAAGAGTTGTGAGAACATCAACTCTTCACAAAGTTTAGTAAGTGTGACTTCTTTAAAGATAAAATTCAGTATTTAGGTCACGTAGTGACCAAGGAAGGAATTTCTGTAGATTCTGAAAAGATACGGGAAATTGAAGATTGGCCGGTTCCTAAAGATGTAATGGATGTTAGGTCATTCATGGGAATTACCAGTTATTACCAGAGGTTCATTGAAGGATTTTCAAGAATAGCAAATCCGATAACTTCCTTGCAAAAGAAAGGAAAGAAATTTGATTGGAACCCGGAATGTGAAGAAAGTTTTAAGAAGTTAAAAACTCTATTGACTAGTGCACCTATTCTAAGAATAGCAGATCCTAATAAAGAATTCGTAGTGTGCACTGATGCCTGTAATCATGGCTTAGGTGGTTTTCTGACTCAAGAAGGGCATGTTATTGCCTATGAGTCTCGAAAGTTAAAAATTCATGAAAATAATTATGCAACCTATGATCTGGAACTAGCAACTGTAATACACGCCTTGAAAATGTGGCGACATCACCTAATCGACAAAAAATTTATTTTAATGACTGATAATAAAGGATTGAAATATCTTCTAGATCAGCCTAATTTAAACGCTAGACAAGCTAGGTGGTTAGCTTTCTTAAGCGAATATGATTTTGAAATCTAACATATAAAGGGTAAGGAAAATAAGGCGGCTAATGCATTAAGCAGAAATGCAAAGCTGAACTTCATAGCAGCAATCAGCACTTACGTTTCAGATTTAAATGAACAGCTTAAAGAAGGGGTAAAACAAGATGAAATTTATCAGAAATTGCAAATTACAGCTAAGGAAGAACCTATTGAAAGCTTAATAAAAGGTTATAGTTTAAATGAAAAAGAATTTTTACTATATAAAGATAAACTATATGTACCAAATGTATCTAAGGTTAAGCTGTTAATTATGGATGTAGTCCATAAAACACCATATTCAGGTCACCCAGGTTATCAAAAGACTATAACCATGCTAAGAAAAGAATATTTTTGGCCAAATATCTGAACACATTGCAAGGTGTTTAGAATGTCAATAGGTAAAAACCAAACACCAACACCTAGCTGGTTTGCTACAACCTTTACCTATTCCTAGCTGGAAATGGGAAGTGATTAGCCTAAATTTTATTACTGGACTGCCTAGAAATCAAAATCAGAATTACTCTATTATGGTAGTGGTTGATAAGTTAAGCAAGGCAGCTCATTTTATACCTGTTAAAACTACTTACAAATATGCCAATATAGCTGATATCTTTCTAAAGCAGATTCTTCGATTACACGGAGTACCAAGGGTTATAATCTCAGACAAAGATCCTAAGTTTACAGGAAACTTTTGGAAGTCCTTGTTTAAAGGATTAAATACAACATTGAATTTCAGTACTTCCTTCCATCCTCAAACAGATGGACAAACTGAAAGAGTAAACCAGGTACTGAAAAATTTATTGAGAATGTATGTGAAAGATCAGCCAGGTAAGTGGGAAGACTATTTACATCTAGTAGAGTTTGCGTATAATAATAACTATCAGTCATCAGCTAAATTTAGTCCATTTGAAATTTTATATGGACGAAAATGTAACACTCCTATCTCTTGGCATAATCCAGTACATAGATTGGTGTTAGGTCCATAATTGTTGAAAGAAATGGAGGAAATTGTGAAACATGCAGGGAAATTTGAAGGTGGCACAGGATCGGCAGAAAAGTCAAGCATACTTGAAAAAAACTCCAAAGGAGTTCCAGGTAGGTGAACATGTGTTCATCAAGGTAAGGCCCAAGAAGAGCTCTCTAAGACTAGGGAGCTACACAAAGTTGGCACCTCATTACTGTGGTCCGTTTAAAATTTTGTCTAGGATTGGTCAAGTATCTTACCAACTAGCATTACCACCTAACTTGAGAGTACATAATGTTTTTCACATTTCTGTTTTGAAGAAATATGTTCATGATGCTACTCATGTGGTTGATTGGAATGTTGTACAGGTGGAACCAGAAGGAGAATTTCTGGTGGAACCGGACTGTATCCTCAGGAGGAGGGAAATTACACTTCGGAACCGCACCATTGGATAGGTGAAGGTGCAATGGAAGCACCTTAGTCCTGAAGAAGCCACCTGGGAACTGGAAATTAAGATGCGAGAAGCATACCCAAATCTGTTCCAGGGGACTTCGAAGAATGAAGAATAAATAACATCGAGGACGATGTTATATTTTAAGGGCGTGTGTATGTCACATACCCCAATTTCGTAAAATAATGTTATTTGTTTTAATTGATTCCTAAGACATTATGTTAAATTTAATGCTAAGTAGAAACTGATGACTCAGAAGAGTCAAAAGATGTGGAATGTAATTCTGAATATTTTATTTTTTAATAAATAAAAAATGGAGACAACAGCTTGGGAGAGCTGTTAATAAGAGTGTTACTGGTCAAACTAGTGGAAGGAACTAGGTGGAGAGCAAAAGACAAGTGGCAGCATCCTCAAACACTTCGTATGTTGCAGGTGGCAACTTCCCTACATTTGGGGTCATGATCCCCCAAGAAAGTGGGATCAGAGCAGGTGGCTCAATTAATGACAACTAACCCAAAAAGACATAGGTAATCTTTTAAAAATGCCCAATGTAGAGAGCTGAGGCTGCTCAGATATTTTTCAGGAGAAGAATCATTTAGGTGGAATGCACTTAAAGGAATTCATTGGGAAAAAGGGAAACTGTAAGGAAGGTGCTTGAGCGATAAACTGTAGGAACTTGATTTGATACAGCTTTCTAGCTGAGAGATTTGACTAACGAGTTTAGGATTGGTATTGAGTCTCAGGACTAGTACTTGGTTATTTGCTTCACCTAGTTCCAACCAGGGAGACTAGAGCAGGCTCGAGGGTCCTCAAGAGTCGCTATTTGAGTGCTCTCTAGGAATTGGTAGGGAGGAACAACCTCCCATTACTGTTGTCGACCAGCTTTAAGAACAGGTTCTTCTATTTACTAATTTCTGAGTTAATATCTGTGTGTGATTGAATGATGCATTTTCAGGTTATGATGTAAGCTTAGAGGATAGAATATCTTAGTTTGTTTAGTCATGAAATTATTCTTAATAAGAAGCAAATCCTACCTGTGTTTTTTCCCATCTGGAGTAATCCAGATTGTACTCTAGCACAGGAGGTGTATTTAAATGAATAAAATATGATGTAAATATAAAATAAGATGTTAGCTCGATTACTAGACTATTTTCTTTTATTTTTTATTAGAAGAAATATTATTTTGTACATAGAGTAGTGTTAGACCTAGACTGTGAATGCCAGATCATTAGAAAAGGAAAAGAAGAAAATAGTTAAAATGTGTAGTGTTAGGTTAAATAAAATGCTTTTCAACTCTACAGTTTATTTCTCTTCCTATTGCAGAATAAATAAATACTGTGATATTAGCGACCAAACTGCGAGTAAAGATAGAAAAACCAGTGATTTAATTCTAAAGACAAACTAGTTGGTTTCAGATTTTATTTATGGCTGGTAATGTAAATAATTCATTTATTTTTATCTAGCTGAACTTAAACAAGATCTACAGCTACTAACCTATCTTTTATAAAATTTAAATAAACACTACAATATATTTTAGAGGAAAGAACATAGATAGTTTGTTATTTCTTTTATTTTATAAATACTAATATTATAATATAAATATGGTAACATAGAATACAGAAGGGACTTCTTATAAATTATTTAGTATAGAGAGCATAAGAATACAACAATAAAATACTATCTCATTATACACCTATAAATAGACTAAGTACAAAGATAATGTATATAATTATAGGAACAATATTTGTATGTAAATAAAATAACATTCTTATCCCATTATAATAAATATCAAGTAAATATTAATTGCGTACTTTAAAGATGTAACTATCAGTTACATAAGTACAACTCTAAGAACATTAAATTACTTATTTTCTGAAGGTTAACAATTGTAAAACAATATTTAAAACTTTATTAGAATAGAGTGAATTAAAGTAAGATAATATAAAAACAATGTATAGTTATCCTAAACAGGTGACATTCAAATAATATTACAGGGTAAATTCAAATGCAATAACTTGTAGGAAATAAACTAACAGAGTATAAACATGCTCGATTCACCGAGCTCAACCACCCATTACACCATATAAGTAATAACAAAATAAATTACAGTATTACATTGTAAATACAAGATAATTTAAAGAAACAATAAATACATCTTCATATTGCCAAGTTAGGGTAAAACCCCAGTATATCAAAATTTACAACAGAGGTATCAAATGAAAGAGTTTAAGCTCCTTCTAATGCCTCTCGGCTTCAAGAGTTAACAGAGTAAGGATTTACCATCCTTCCTTCATTTATACATTTTATACACAAAAGTCTAGAAGCGAAATCAAAATCTACAGGTCATGGCCTAAGCCGAAAGCCCCGCATAAAGCAAGGGTGTAACATCAACAAACAAACAGTGAACTAAGTTAACCCAGGTAAACCAAAACCACGAGGGTTTTGCAGGCCATGGTGACCAACCATCGAATGTCCCATAAGGGACTGAACAAGGATGAACTTCCATGGGATATCCAAGGCTTACCCATCAGCAAGCAGTTGTCCCAGCCTTGCACCAACCACGCAGAAGGACAAGCCGTCACCTGTGTAACATCAAACATGTTATTGTTAATACCTTGCATTTATTTAAGTAAACAAGTAATGAAACAGAAATGTAAAGAAAACGAAGATGCAATTATCAGTTCTTACCTAAAACTTACTGAAATGTAACCACCGACATACAGAAGCACCGCCACCAATGTAAAGAGAAACAAACCCTTCATCTGCTGTAAGAAAGAAGGAGATTACTAACACAGTATCGACCAACGGCAACTGAGAGCTGGAGTAACTGGCCAAGCAAGTATAAACGCTTGGGCCGCAACTATTCTTCAACAAAAAATACAATATGCTGCGAAACCCTATGACCCAGCAACTCTCGAGATGCAAGACCACAGTTCTCACCACTAGGCCACGGGTGAATAAGACTTTTACAGTCTAGAGATTACTGAAATGAGCAAGCAGTGAAGGATAAACCCCGGAGAAAAACAACCAACGCAGTTCCAATAGCAATCATATTGTTCACAGCTCTTCTCTATCGCGCGTTCAGGGCTAGCTTCGAAGTGCAAGATACAAAGAAACAAGCTGGGAGACTATCGGCAAGATAGTTGCAGAGTGACAAGGCGGCCAAAAACACAGTAGCAGAGCGGTCGGAGGCCCGAAAGCAATGGAGGGAATGTCAAGTTAGGGTTCAATACTGCCTTTTAACATCACAACACTTGGCTATGATGTTTCCACGTATACCTTCAAATTATTTGCATGCAGTGGGTAAATCCCTATAGTCCTGGCGTGTAACCAACGATAAGATTATTATTCCAATCATATGGTGATTTGAAAGTTCCACCATGATCTATACTCTCGGAGTCAACCAATCTTGCACATTATGCAAGCAAAGGATGCATATAATAAATGCTTATAACTTTAGGTCGAAAGGTTAAACCATAAACTCATTGTGGGCGCGGTCTATTCTT
>LPNX010542621.1:371374-453227 GCA_001517045.1 Pseudotsuga menziesii | reverse complement strand
CTTTAAAACCTCAAAGCTTTAGAAAATAGAATAAAAGTATAAAAGAACTCATTATCGTTTGCGCATTACTTTCATATCACAAGGAGTGACCAAAATCTATCACGACTTAAATGGTTTTTGTTCACAATATTAAGGTAAACCCTTAACGTAAAAAAAAAACCTGCCATCTTTAGTCTGCATGTAAAGGAAGATTTAAGGCGTTTACACATGACGACTTGGTAAACATTGATAAACCTCGAAGAGGTTAGTTTGCAATGGAAACTATAAATTACAATTTAGAGAGAGAAAGAAACTGTCACCAATATCGTTAGGACAAAATCTCTTTCTATGGCGCCTTTAAAAAGAATAACGATCTAATGATTTTACCTCATAAAATCTTTTGGAATTGAAACAACATTTATATTCTTTTACTGAGCTATTATTTTTGCATCGAACATATATCTTTATGCTTTATGAATATTGACAAGCAGCACCGAATCTTTCTTACCTGTAAATCTGTAAGAGCAAGTAAACTTTCTGCGTTAGCTCAAAAGCTAAGTAAGCCCCAAATTACCAAGACAGTTCCACCTTATGGTCGCAAAGAAAAATAAGTCATTAAATTGGAAAAGAATTATTCTATAAGCTAAACATAATCAAGTAGATAATTCAGATTATGAAATCATTAACATATAACTAATTAAAACAATTAGCTGATTGCAGTAATGAATATTATCTGTATTTTTCAAACTTTTAAAATTTTTGGAAATTTTTGGATTTTGACAGTTCTCCCAACAACAAGATGCATGAGCATATGAAAAAAATGAAGGCGTTGTTCTTTTAACATGACTAGCAACAACCATGTTAATAAGATTATATGTTTGGAATCCACCGAAAGGAATATATTTAACACATTGATAATTTTTCTTTCTTAAAAATATTCTTACTAATATGTTCACTCATTGTTCTCATGATGTTACCTACCAAATGGAAGTGTATTTTGGGGGGCACGATTTCACTGCAATGAAGTTCGACTTCTCAAGGTAAGAGATGGAGTCTTTGGAGTACAACTACATATTCATCTAATATTTTTTTATTACGACGCTAATTTAAATTTGATTTAATAGTTGTATCACTATAAACAATAGTTATGTAATAGTTTTCTAGTATAAACGAGATTAGAGTTGAAGTTAATATAATAATCATAGAATCATTGGAGTTAAGCTAATAGTTGTATCTAATAGTTAATTCAAAAGTTAATATATGAAAAATTGCACTTCAAAGAAAAGTAGTGATTGGAGTTGGAGTTAACCTCATAATTGTATCTAATAATAGAATAGTTGAAGTTGAAGTTTAATTTTTCCAATTCTCACGAAGTATACTTATCAGTTGTTAACTAAGCTCTTTTTCACTTTTTTGAAATTGTTAATTTCAAATTTTGAACGACGCTCATAGAATCAATATGAAGAGTACACTTGTCTCATTCTCATGAAAAAGCATAGATTGTAGTCCACCCCAAAATTCTAAGATGGATTTTATTAGGTGTTTGGAAGAGTTTATTAGGAGTTGGAACGATTTTATTAGGAGTTCGACTCTTACAAGAGTTCACATTAGCTAAACTCCTAGATGCCAAATGTACTTCCACTAAGCCTTATGCGATTAGAGTTAAAGTTAAGCTAATAGCTATATAATCATTGGAGTTAAGCTAATAGTTGTATCTAATAGTTAAGCTAATAGTTATCCAATATAACGGTGATTAGAGTTGAAGTTAAGCTAATAGTCACTGTATAATAGTTAATTTAAAGTTAATATATCATTAATTGCACTTTAAGTAAAATTCATTAGTGGAGTTCAAGTGTTTGCAAACTATACATTGCAGGAAAATGAGGGATGTGCCCCAAGGAATAGAAAGGCTGCAGAGCCTTGAAAATTTAAAGTTGGACAGGAGTCTGCCAGAAAAAATCCCACCGAAAATTCTCTAGCAGAATTAAGGTCGAGTCCAGCGACGAAGAACCAATGCCGGAAACAGATAAGTCTCCAATGGACTCTCCACAAAATTGAGAGGAGATGGTTGAAGCTCTTCTCGTGTCATTGTATTAGGAAATTCACATCCTATGTGAATTATGGTTTTTTGTATTGTTATGTATTAGGACACATAGTATGGGATCGGGTGGGTCTTTTGTATTGTTATGTATTAAGACATTCACATTGGCATCTTCTAGATCTATGGGGCATTTTGTACTTTGTGAAAATTTTGAGATTTACTTTCAATTCATATTTTGGTGACTAAAAAATTATATTAGATTAGGTCAAGAATATTTGGACATTGTAGGTGGCAATGTTAGATTAGTGGTATACTCAATATTATTTTTAGAATTTGTTTTCATATATTTACATGAAAATTAAAACATTGTAGATTAGGTTTTCAAAAGAACTTCATGTATAGGAGAAAAAACATTTTTTATGAAAAAGTTTGCGAACAACATACTAGTGGACAAATGATGTTCTAGGATCTACTCGCATAACACCTTCTCTTATCATTTTGGTCTGCGGGTGTTGCTTATTTATGACTCTTCAGTATAGTTAGCTTGTTGTATTTACTTAGACTTTTTCTTCTGATGTGATGGTTTTTGAAGTGTTTTTAGAAGTGGGTGAGTGCAAGCTAATGAGGGTCATGTTTTGCACATTATATGCAATAGAAAACTGAAAAAATGAGGCATCCCTCAACTTAATTGTATTTTTCGAGATACTTACACAAAATATATAGCTTTGAGTAAATAAGATTAAATGTAGGAAATTGAATCACCTTTTCAAATATATAAGGTCTATGTATTGAAATTTTTTATAACTATGTCACGTTTCATTTTTTCTAAAAGTCAATTTTTATTTTTTTGGCAAATGATAAGGTATATGTTTTTGTGGGTGCAGAATTTGAGGGCCTAAATGATGCTTTTCTAGATATATAGGCATGTAGAGAACATATAGAACTAGTGCAACGCTATTTTTCGAAAAAAAAATTAGTAATTTTTTCTTTTTTAATAATTATCTAAGTGATCATTCCTTGAAAATGGTACGTCTTTTGTGGGTGCAACCTTTGAAGGTATTAATGAAATAATAATGAAATGGTTTTTTTATAGAATGTAGAGGTCAGTGTATTCTAGTGCACCATATAATTTCTTTTTAGAATGATTAAGAATTGAAAACGTTATGGAAAAAACACTAACAACATGTTTTTTGAGTTAAGGAGTGAGGACACAATAGAAATTGAAAAAACTAGGAAACAATAATATTTTTTAATAAATATTACATATTTAGAATCTGCAAAAAAAAAATGCTATTTATGTTTAAGATTTTGTCAAAAATTACTGTGTGTAGCATAGTGTAACGAGTGTGTAAACAACGACTTCTTTAGAAAATGGAAGAATTGTCCAATTAGTTATGGTTTATCATTTAGCATAGCACAGGTTTGGTATTACTGAAGCAAACTCCAATACATATACATAGGACTATTGGTGACATGTGAGCAAGCAAATTGGCATGTTTAAATTCAAATTACATCTCTCGCCCTTGTAGAATTGGAAAATGCATGCACATTATAGAACTACAAAATTTGCGCGCATAATAGAACTACAAAACATGTGCGCATTATAGAACTACAAAACGTGTGCGCGTTATATAGTTCTATAATGCGCACGCATTTTGTAGAGCTAAAAATCTAGCACTGTATGCAATATATCAAATGTATGGATAATAGTTTAGAGGGGGTGTGGAAGGTTCAAGGGCCTAGGAGGATGTTGAAAGTTTGGGTGGGGATGGTTAATAGTTGAGAGGGCGTGGGGAAGGGTCAAGGGCCTAGGAAGATGTTGGAAGATCAAGTGGGGATGGTTAATAGTTGAGAGGGGGTGGGGAAGGGTCAAGGTTCTAGGAAGATGTTGTAAATTCAAGTGGAGAAAGATGAATGGAATGGGGACATTATGGGTTACAAGTTTGAAGGGGAGTGGGGATTGAGAGAATTATTAGGAGGAGAAGAGGTGTTGAAGATGTATAGGGTTAGAAGTAGTACATGAGACTGTAGTGACGAAGGTGGATAAGGTGGAGGAGAGGAAGTGGGTGATGGTTTGATGAGAGATAGGATTGGTGAATGGAAAGGTGGATACATATTATTAGAGGATGAATAGGGTGTGTTGGAGAAGAGATGCGAAGGAGAGGGAAATTGAAGAAATGGGAATGAGATGCACTAAAACAGAGAATAGGGGTCATAATGAGGTAGGGGGTTGAGGAAAAGTGATAAGTTGAAAATAGAGAGAGAGAGAGAGAGAGAGAGAGAGAGAGAGAGAGAGAGAGAATGATGTGGAGAGAGTGCGAGAGGGAATAAAATAGAGAGAGGAAGGGGGTGAGGAGGGATGTAAATAGAGTGAAGGAAAGAGATATTGAGGGAGTGATAGAAGGTGTGCATGTGTGAGGGTTGACGAGGGGGATAGACACAAGGAGAGAAAAGGGTGGGCTCACACGTGTAGAGAGAGAGATGATGTCAAAGACAGAGGGCGGAGGGTTGAGAGATGGAGATAGAGGGAGGTTGTGAAAGAGAGAACCATGAAGAGGGAGGGTGAAGAGAGATAGGGAGGGAGGGATACAAGTTGAGAGAGAGAGAGAGAGATAATGGAACATAGGGCTGGTAATTAAGGGTGAAGGGACAAGGATATTGATAGATGGAGGTAAATAGAAGGTGGAGAGAGAGGGAGAGATAAAGGGAGGTGTGAGAAACAATGAGAAAGGGGGGAGGGGAGATCAATAGAGAGAGAGAGTGATGTAGGGAGGGATAATGAGGGAGGTATAAATAAGGTGGAGAGAGGTTTTGAGATATGGGGAGTGAGGGAGGGACACACACACACACATAGAGATAGAGAGAGAGAGAGAGAGGAGGGAGGTTGTGAGAGAGAGAAGGGGAAAAGAAACACACACATACACACAGAGATAGTGAGAGAGGAAAATACAATGGTAGGGAGGTCCATTGAGTAATAAATAGAGGGATAGTGAGTAAGTCAGATGTGTATCCATAGATTCCAAAAATATTACTTAGGGATCGAGTCTTGGATTTCCTCCCTTGACCATGTTGAGGCCTTAATACCCATATCTAATGCTCAAAACCTCTTAAAGGAATGTGCATATTTTTGTCGAGACCAAGCATACCCTGAGTAGGTCATTTGTGGTGCTTCTAGGCATTGTTCATTAACATGGGTTCCTCAAACATTCCATTATGGCATAAGGAAAGCGAATATTCCCTTAATCACGTCTCAAAGGTCCCATACATGTTGCTCAAAACCACCTAATTATACTAACATCCATATTCATAGTCCAAATATATCTATGAGATGCAATGTGTGATTTTTTAAGGCATCCTTCCTATATGTAGATGCTCAGAAGCTTTAGTTAGGGACTAAGGCTATAGTTTCCTCCCTTGACCATGTCCATGGCCTTGAGATACATACCTAATGCTCAACAAATGATGATGGCATGCATATCCTGATTAATATTCAAATGAATCACTTTCAATGTCATGTGTGGTGGTTAGAGGCATCAATTTTTGCCCTAAATCGTTAACAACTTCCTTTAAGGCCTAAGGACCAAGTGTTTTCCACTATCCATGTGAAGGGGCCTAATATCTGAACTTAGTGCTAAAAATGTTCTAATGGAACTAGTATCCCCATTCCAAGGTAAATGAAACCATGAAATGATCTATTAATGTTGTTCAACACATCACTCTTGGATCTAGATGGATAGAAGCATCTTCTAGAGGCTAAGGCCTAGGTTTCCTCCCTTATTATGTCAAAGGTCCCAAGGCACATACATAGTACTTAGAAACCCCTAATGGTTCCCATATCCCCATTCAAAGCAAAACTATCTACATGAGAGGTCATCTATGGTGATTCAAGGTGTCGTTCATGGACCTTGAGCCCTAAAAGCTGGTTTACAACCTAAAATTAAATATTTATGTACCAACCATGATTTACACCTTATCCTCCATATCTAATGCTAAAAATATCCTAATCATGGCCATATCCCAACTTGAAGGTTGAGGATACCCTTAAGAGATCATGTGTGTTTTTTGATATATTGTTCTTGGCCCTAAATGTCTATAGGATTCCTTTAGGGCCTAAGGACTAGTATTTTTCCCTCAACAATGTCTACGGATTGCTTTCAAGTGCTAAGACAATTTTAATGCACTACATATTCTTTATTAATTGAAAAATATCACATACGGAGGTCCTATGTGCAGGTTCGATTCCTTGTTCATGGACCTCAAGCCTTAAAAGCTACCTTTATGACATAATTCTTGAGTTTCCTCCCTCAATCATGGTCAAGGGACTATGACCCATACTTAGTTCTTAAAAACTCCCAATGGTGTCCATATTTCAACACAAAGAAAAATTATGCTCTTGGGAGGTTAGGCATGGTTGACTGAGATGTTGTTCTTGATGATGCTAAAATATTACTATAGATTCTAAGTCTTGATGATGAAAACTATTGTTTTTATCCATTTCCCTAGCCATGCAGTAAAACCATTTTTTGTGGTTCTCCATAATGCATGCATGTTTTTCTTCTCTAATGCGTGCATGTTTTGCTTCTCTAAAATGCATGCACATTTTGCTTCTCCATAACACGTGCACGTTTTTCTTCTCCATAACACGTGGGTGTTTTGCTTCTCCATAATGCGTACGTGTTTTGTAACTATAAATCGTGTGCGTGTTTTTCCTAGCCTAACCTACGTGTCATATGACATGTCAGGCTCAATATTAACCAAACCAAGCATTACATAACATGAGCGCGTTGTGTTTTTATGTATCATGAGCATGTTTCCAAAAAGTAGGATTGCATCTAAAAGGTCCCTTAACTTCTTGCACACACCCAAGTGCATTATGATGTTTAGGATCTTGGTCACCTTTCTAGCCTTTCAAGTGACTCTTGTTTTACCATTTTTGTTTGTGTATGTGGTGACCATACAGTTTTGATAATTGGTGGAAATATTTTCATGTATTTTAGATAGGTTTCATATATTTTGTAAAAGTAACAGGTTTCAATTTTATTTAAAAATAACCATATGAAAAATAACTAGATTTATTTAGCTTATATCACAATATAAAATCATCCAAAGTCAACTAACTTTTACTTATATTTATGTATTAAATTATTGGGTAGAGATGAATACTTAGAACAGTGTACATAAGTTATGATTAATACTTAGATAAGATTTTGTGAAATCCAGCATCACAAAATAAAATGATATTTGAATAAAGAATGTTTTGGATTTCAAAATTTCTAAAAAAAAATCTATTACCTACACATTTTTGTGAATGAATTTATTGTTAGTTTTAATAATTAGTATTTAAAATTATAAATTTCTCAACATATTCAAAATATTAGTTTATGACTTATGTTTTAATGTATTTAGAATTATAAATTTCTCAATTTACTCTCCAAACCTAATTCCTGTATATCTTTTAAGCTAAAATTTAGAGTTTAGCTATCAATACGTAATAATGATAACACACTAATTATATAAATAAAAATTGAATCCACTATATATCTTATACTTATATTATATATTTTTGGCTACTGGGCTGTGGAAACATATGAGTACTTAAATTTAATTTCTATCATGAGATGCTGATACTATAATATCAATGAAAATTTCACTTCTCTTCTAAATCGCTGCTCATAACCTCTACTCGAAGGTGGAGTTCTAAACGAAGATACTTGGTTCTCGTATTATACTTGGCCCTCTGTTAATGCACAAACATTCATATTAAACTTGGTCCTTTGTTGTTGCAGAAGCATTTTCTTTTGATATGTCCCCCAAATTTTTCTTTGGGGCCTTGCGAAGAGTTCGGATTAGGTTTTGGAGGGCAGTAGTGGGATGCTCAGCCATCTCCACCAGATGTTCATTTACATCTGCAGGAGTCATTTGAGCCGTCTCCATCAAGTTTTGGATATCCTGAAATAGCTCATGGTATTCAATCGTGAGATAATTGTGGGCAAGAATCTTGAATGCCCCGAAAGTGCGGAAGGAGAGGAAAATGTGTTTATCCATCCAGACCGGAGAAGCATTGGGTTGAGCCTGTATTTGTGGTTCGTTGTGAAAACGAACAAACTCTCGCTTCCGCAGCACAACCACAGCGCGTCTGTGAAGTTAAGAACCCGCGAGAGGGTAACTTTGCTGCCCTAGTTCGACCATGGCCGGTCTGTGAACTTAAGAACGTCCTCCGCATTTTGATCCCGTGGCCTCTTCCTCTGTCGATCAGACAGATCTAGAGAGAAGTCGATATCTTCTATCACGATGATGAATTTATTGGTGGTGGCAATCAGAAGGTTTCTCAGTTGAGTGTTGTCGGTGACTTGGGTGAGTTCCAGGTCGTAGATGTCGTATTCCAGAAAGTAAGCCATGGAGGAAATCAATCTGGACTTGCCCGTTCTAGGGGGCCCCAGAGAAAATAACCCCGCTTCCACTCCCGCCCAACTTGACTACAGTACTTCTCTCTCCTCGAGAAACTTTGGAGGTCTTCAATGTTATACTGCTTCAGTGCTGGTTCCAGGGAAAGAGTACGGAAAGTAATGGGATGATCAAACACAACAGGCTTCCACATTAATGATTTATTGGTGTAAGTCTTTCGACTTCGGCTCCTGTTCTCAAGTGTTTTTAACTCATTAAATTTTAACTCGTAATAGCGAACATCCTGGGAGTGTTCCTCGGAGCTGAGGCACTGTTTTCCGTCACTGCGGAAAAGCCAGCACACTTTGATCCCCTCGTATTCATCTGCGATACTCTCATTGTTAGCCATGGCGAATGTAAAGTCCTTTTAATTGTCGGACTTCTTCAGTTTTAATCTCTTGGCAGCGGAAAACGACCTTGCGCTCAGGTAACTTTGCTCCTATGCGTGCCATCGTTTTCCTCTATCTCGACCGAGATCTCGATTGAAGACACCATCCTTGTGTTGTGAGACTGCGCGACCAATTTGAAAAGAAATCGCAGAATTCCCGGGGAAGTTATTCCTTAACTATTGTACGTAGAAATACAACTGCAGCCATGATAGACGTTCTTTATTTTCAAATTTTGGGACATTACAATTACTTTATTAGATTTTCTTACCCCTAGTCAAGTCAGATATCAACCTTGGTTGACAAAAAATTTCTGTCTTTCTCGTTGGGTGCTACTTGATTCTCATGAAGGATTGTGTAGGACTACCGACGACCACTAACTTTTGTGGAGATGATATTCTCATATAAGGTTAGGGAGAATTTATAGTGATTGACGAGGATGGTTTTAAATTGTAGCTTGCTTGTGACTATAAATCATTATTTTGATAAGTCAAATTGTTGCCACAATTATATGATAATGTGGCCTCTCAGGTTTTACCTTAATGTCTTACTTTTCTATTTATGCTTGAAAGTGTTTTCCATTCATAAGTTATGTAAAATGAATAAAGGTTTTCTTCGAATATTCTAATGTTTGAAGATGCTTTCTGTTGATTCATTGGTTCCACATGAGAAGGGAATATGAAAATTAACTTGAGTCACTACTAATTATTATTTATTACAACTAATATTTTAATCCCTTGCATAAAATATTTATGAAAATAAATTGTTTTTTTGCTAGTACGAACTTTTGTTGTTGATTGGAGGTTGACATACACATTTCTGGATAGTTTTCATTCATTTGATTGTAATTTTAATTATACCCTTGGAATTCTATAAAAAATTCCCGGTGTAAAGAAATGTGTGCTCAAGAATTATGATTATTAATTTACATTGCTTGCCTGTTGTCTCCTTCTTGTGTGCACATGCACATATTTTTTATTTTGATATGCATATTATGACTACTCTTCTCAAGGTAAATTTGCACTTAACCATGGTCATTCTCAAAGATGTTATCTATTTCAAACAGTAAGTATCAAGCTGACAATTGTTTTTTTGGTATTCTCTTGTACATCTTGATAAGTATAGACCCCCTACCTAGGTGCAGAGGTACATAAGCTAACTATTGATCTAGGTGAGAGAATTGGTAAATTAGTTGAGCAATATGTTAAAGTGATGGAAAAATAAGCGGATCTCTGTTTTAACTTTGAATGTGTTAATGCATGATTTTTTTGAATGAATATATAGAAGGACAATATGTTTTTGTAGAACTTGGATTTATGGAGTGCATGATCAAACTATAGTAGATTTTATTGCTAATTTTGGTTGCCTTTTATAATCTATATATGATGTTTGAAGTACATGAATAATCTTGGTACTTTTGCAAGTATTGAAGAGACTTCAAGGGTACTAGCTCAATGGAAGAGAACCTGCCATAGAGGAAGAGGATTGGTGGCTTGATTCCTCCATACCTTATCCACAGAAAGCAATGAATATTTAAATCACTAAATTAGTGATAAAAAATGAGAAATGAGTTACCAAACAAATGACCAAAATTTGCATATAAATGACCAAATGATAGTTGCGGTGCCTAATTTTCGATCTCTTATCACCAAACATATGACCAAATTAATGACCAAACATATGACCAAATTAATGAAAAAATATGCTACAAAATTAATGACAAGCCGAAAAGCTATAAATGACCACTTTTTTGGTTGCGTGATAAGAGATTGAAAAATTAGCCACCAAAGATAGCCAAATCAAAACTGATCATTTATAGGCGGAGTTTGGTCATCTTTTGGTCACTTATCTCTCATTATGTACTAGTGATAGGGCTTGCAACTCTTCCATAATCGAGATCGTTCATCTCTAGAGGACTTGCATAAATTGGTCTTGGAGCCCTACCATAATGAGGATTGTCCCTAAATGTATGCCTATTGTATATAGGACTTGTAGATCGATCATGACCCCCTACAGGCCTCCCACAACCGCCTCTTCTAATAGGGCTATATCCTCCATCTATTCTATCACCATGGGCACACTCAACATATTCTACTTAAATTACATTATCAAACACTTTGCTACAATATTTAAACCCAAGATGTTCAAAAGGCCAACTACATATGCTCAATATTACAAATTGGCCTCTCTCTTCTAACAATAATTAAGAAACTAAAAATTAAACAAAAAACTCAGCAAGTTGTCTCAATATAAGGTGTAAAATTATATTCCCTTTTTCTTAACCATGCATATTATGACAGATTCCAAGCATGATACCACATTCTTCTCAAAGAGCAAGGGAAATCAGATTAAACTATATGATGCGTAAGCAAAAGAGTCGTAAACAATAATGCAGAATAGAAAAAGAATTAGACAAATAAGCACTATGAAAAATATAAAGATGAATTGAACTAACTTCTTATCAGTGGAGTGCAACGCCTTTGTTGCTTCTTCATGTGATTCATACTAAATAAATGCAAAGTTCCTTCTAATCCTTACATTCAATACTTCACCATATGGTTCAAAATGTCTTTCAAGGTCCTTAACAAACAATAGTATTGACAGGGTAGAAATTTATCACAAACATTGTCTTTGCTGGTTTCCTTTCAGGGAAGCTAATACATTTTTTTGGGATGTTTTATAGCGTCAATTTTCAAATCCTCCCTTGTTATGATTGAAGAGTGCAATCACTCATGTTTATTTTGATTCAAATGAACCAATCCTCTATTTTAAATTCACAATCTCATTAATTTCAAAGACCCAAATAAAGCTTGGCAATGATGGACAAGGATATGATTCATCTAAAATTTCAATCACTTTGAATTCTTCTTTAGTCTTGATTCCATGAATATCAACTATAACATCTTCCCTTTTCTTGATTCCATCAATATCAACTATAACATCTTCCAATCTTCCTACTGAATATATTTTGTATTAATTACCCAACCTTAATTGAATAGGGACCATACCAGCTTAGGTTTCCCCATTACTTCCTAATATTTATTTGGAAAGATGGTCACATCAGATCCTAGATCTAAGATGATATCATGTATCTCATAATCCTAGATCATATGCTGAGTAAATTTATCACACCCACTTTACAAAGTTCGGCATTAGATTAATAACAAAGAGCACAAATGACAAGGAATAACAAGAAATAACAAATTTGTTTAAGTGATTGTTGTACTCACTCGTACTGATGCTATCACATTAAATTTGTTATGGCTCATTTTTTAAAGCAAGTTTCACAATGCAAATCTACATAATGTTACATAAGTGTGCATCTAGTCTCATGAAATATTCATATGGTACAAGTTAAGTGTCACAAATTGCTGGTTATCCATGCATTGGCTAGAAGTTATCACACACATGAAAAACACACACACACATATATATATAAATTTAGAATGAGTGCCATAGTATAAATTTTGATAGTCCACTTGTTTCATTTCTTGTAATCCGAGTTGATTAGATAAAAAGATAATGCAATATTAATAAGATCAATTCGATTTGATTGAGAATCAAAAGGAATATTATTTATTATAGTATAGAATTCAAGGTGAAAACAATTTCAAATCGAAAACAAGTTCACATTGATTTCTGAAACTTTTTTCAAGAATCTTAAATATATGGCTGTGCTAGATATAAGTGGAACAATGACCGAGTGAGTGTCGAGGTCTGTCCAGAATTAAACCAAGTGAAATTCAGGAATTTATCGAGGACAAGGAAAAAGAAGTTTCCCAACTCCATCAGTGGTCTCTGAAACCTCCAATTTCTTGATGTTAGTTGGTGTGATGATTTATATAGGTTGAATTCGGGGATATGTTTGCATAAAGCTTTGCTACATATGAATATGAAGGGTTGCCAAAAACTGAATTCGTTGCCTTTCGGAATCTCGAAGCTATGCTCTTTACAAACGTTGAAGTTGAACGGAGTTGTATTCAACCCGAAACTAGTAGCTAATGCCCTTCGATGGAGGGATTTGCAAAATTTCCTCCAGCTGCAATGCCTATAAGCAACATTCAACGACGAAACAATATCACTCCAAAGTTCTCCCGGTAACAAGATGTGTGCGCGTATAAAAAACATGAAGGTGTTGTTCCTGCCATATGACTAGCACCAACCATATTAATAATATTAATATGCTCAAAATCTATTGAAAGAAATATATTTAACACATTGATAATGTTATTTTCTTAAAAATATTTTTACTAATATGTTCATTCATTTTTCTCATGATGTTACCTCCCAAATGGAAAGTGTATTTGGCGGTGCATGGTTTCACTGCAATGAAGTTTGACTTCTCAAGGTAAGAGATGGAGTCTTTGGAGTACAATTACACGTTCATTTAATATTTTTTAATTACCATGTTTTAATTAACATGTTAATTTAAATTTGATTTAATAGTTGTATCACTATATCCAATAGTTTTCTAATATAAATGAGATTAGAGTTGAAGTTAAGATAATAGTTGTAAAATCATTGGAGTTAAGCTAATAGTTGTATATAAGTTAATATATCAACAATTGCACTTCAAAGAAAAGTCACTCATTGGAGTTGGAGTTAAACTCATAATTGTATCTAATAATCAAATAGTTGAAGTTGAAGATTATTTTTTCCAATTATCACGAAGTATACTTATGAGTTGTACTTTTTTGAAACTGTTAATTTCAAATTTTGAACGACGCTCATAGAATCAATAGTACAGTTGTCTCATTCTCGTCCATAGATGAAAAAACAGAGATTGTAGTCCACCGCAAAATTCTAAGATGGACTTTATTAGGAATTTGGAGGATTTTATTAGGAGTTCGCATGATTTTATTAGGAGTACAAGAGTGCACATTATCTAAACTCCTAGATGCCAAATGTACTTCGACTAAGCCTTAAGTTATTAAAGTTAAGCTAATAGTTTTATAATCATTGGAGTTAAGCTAATAATTGTATCTAATAGTTATCCAATATAACCGTGATTAAAGTTGAAGTTAAGCTAATAGTTGTGTATAATAGTTAATTTAAAAGTTAATATATCATTAATTGCACTTTAAGTAAAAGTCATTATTGGATTTGAAGTGTTTACCAATTATACACTGCAACAGAGTGACAAATGTGCCCAAAGGAATAGAAAGGCTGCAGATCATTGAAAATTTAAAGTTGGACAGGAGTCTGCCAGAAAAACTCGCAGTAAATTTTGAATTCTAGAAGAATTAAGGTTGAGTCTAGTGACGAAGAAGCAATACCGGAAACAGATAAGTCTCCAACGGACTCTCCACAAAACTGAGTGGAGATGTTTGAAGCTCTTCTCCCGTCGTTGTATTATGACATTCACATACTATGTTAAGTATGGTTTTTGTATTGTTATGTATTAGGACACATAGTATGGTTTTGGGTGGGTTTTTTGGTATTGTTATGTATTAAGACATTCACATTGGGGTCTTCTAGAGCTATGTTGCTTTTTACACTCATTGAACATTAGGTATTTATTTTCAATTCATATTTTTGTGACTAAAAAATTATAGTAGATTAGGTCAAGAATATTGGGACATTGTAGTTGGCAATCTTAGATTAATGGTATACTCAATCTTATTTTTAGAATTTTTTTCATATATTTACATGAAAAAGTAAAAAATTGTAGATTAGGTTTTCAAAAGAACTTTGGGTATAGGAAAAAACATCATTTTTTATGAAAATTTTTGTGAACAACATACTAGTGGAAAAATGATGCCCTAGGATCTACTCGCAGAACACCTTCTCTTATCATTTTGGTTAGCTTGTTGTATTTACTTAGACTTTTTCTTCTGATGTGATGGTTTTCTTATCATTTTGATCTGCTGGTGTTGTCTATTTAGTAGAGTTAGTTTGTTGTATTTATTGAGACTTTTTCTTCTTATATGATGGTTTTTGAAGTGTTTTTTAGAAGTGCATTATGATGTTTGGGATCTTGGTCACCTTTCTATCCTTTAAAGTGATTCTTGTTTTACCAGTTTTGTTTGTGTATGTTGCGACCATACAGTTTTGATATCCTGCTTCAGCGCTGGTTCCAGGGCTAGAGTACGGAAAGTAGTGGGACGATCGAACACAACGAGCTTCCACACTAATGATTTATTGGTGTAAATATTTCGACATCGGCTCCTATTCTCAAGTGTTTTTCCTTCGGCCATGACGTGGGGAAGATACCGATCGATTATGTCTTTCTTGTGTTTCTCATTAAACTTTAACTTGTAATAACTTACTTCCTAGGAGTGTTCCAGCTCGGAGCTGAGGGGGCGGTGTTTACCCTCACTGCGGAAAACCCAGCACACTTTGATCCCTTCGTATTCATCTACGATACTCTCATTGTTAGCCATGGCGAAGGTAAAGTCCTTGTTATTGTCGGGCTTCTTCAGTTTTAATCTCTTGGCAGCTGTAAACGACCTTGCACTCAGGTAACTCTGCACTGCCTCCTAAACTTGGTTACTATGCATCGCATCCTTTTCCTATATATATATTTTGGGAAAGTGGTGGAACTCTTCACTAGTTGGCCTTGATCCTTTAACATGGTTAGATTTTTTGGTATCGTGGCTATTAGAACCCGCAACCTTTTAATTTAGGGGGCATCTTAACCATACCTATACCTGGCCACCAATTATTTTACATCTCACAGATCACATTTAAATACTTTTAAAATAAATCAAAACAAATATTTTTCTAAGAACTTTTTTTTTTAATGCCAGGTTTTGAACTTGAGTCTATACATTCTATTAATAAAATATTTCAAAAATAAAAAAAAATGAATTAATATTATTTTAAAATGTTGAAAAATAAAAATAATTAATCAATATTATTATGATTTTAAAATGTCTTCATTTAAATAAAAAATAAAAATAATCAATCAATATCATTTTAAAATGTTAATACTTAATTTAGTGAAGCAATAAATCATAAAAGATTAATTTGGGCTAGGAGAAAAAACCACCTCATTCTCCACAAAATTGACAAAAAAAAACACATAAAAATTTATAATTCATTTCAAATAGTAAAGAAAAATGCATTTTAAAAATTAAATTAATCATGTTAGATAACCTTTTTTCCTACTTACTCCTTCATCACATATTATATCTAAATTGAAATAATAAAAAACAATAGATATGCGAAATAGTCAACCAAAGATAGTTTTCATCAAAACTGTAAAAAAAAAATTACTAAAAATATGAATAATTTAACCCAACAAAAATAACAACAAAACAAAAGACACTAGATGTCTCCTATGTACCCAAAGACAAGGTATACATATCAGTTACATCATGAAAAAGTTTGAAGCACCTTTATCTTCGAGAGAGGAACTCTTCTCATAAAAGTAAGCCCTCCTCTTCATTAAGTGCATATTTTCACAAAGGGTTCACAAAGGGTTAACATTTTGATTTAATTCACAGTATATATGCTCAATAGAAACAAAATTAAAAAAACGACAAAATATCGTTTTTTCTTTCACACTACTTTAGCGTATTGGTCACTTGAGGTTTGAACTCTTCATTCTCCCATTTAACAATTACAATAGAATATACATAGACATTTAATGTATCAATCCAAATAAAAGTGCCATCCCGCATAAACACCAAAGTGTCAACAATTCTGCTTTGGTATTGGAGCCAAGACCATAATTTAGTTCAAGATTAAAATAGTGATCCTTATTGATCTGACGAACCGCATTAGCAGCACAAAAACCATCATTTGCAGCTCCATCAACAAAACTAGTAGCATATGGAGGAAAAGGAACATCCAACACTTCTTCGAATTTGAGACACCTATCCACTTCTGAAACACAATCTTTTGATAAACTAAAAATTTGCAAGCAAACCTGATCAATATCCAATTTCCCATCTTCAAATAAGATGGAATTTCTAGTTTTCACCATACCTCAGGATATAAATGTTGGCAAAACACCATACATTTTGCAAATATTGAACCAATGAAATAAATTTTGTTGAAAGGAAAGCATTCCCCAGGAGTTAGGAATGTTGAGAGATATACATATTGTGCTCCAGATATGAATAGTACCTGGACATCTGACAAAAATATGTTCCATTGTTCCCATATCAGCGTTACATCAATTACAAAAGTTTCACCTTTAATCAAACCTCTCTGAGAGAGATTATCCCAATTCTTAATATAGTTTTGAAAGAGAGCCACAGAAAACACTTTATCTTCAAAGGAATATGCCAATTTTCCATAGTTTTGTATACCACCATTTATGGAACAATGCAATTATGATCCTAAGCCATCACATAATAGGCATATTTTCCCGAGATATTACATGTAGCCATATTTCAAGACCAAATGTCATTTTAAGACAAAAGATTCTCTATTCAATGGGTCTTGATATACCCTCAATCGGTGTCCATTAGCAAGCAAAGGAGTTCAACTTTCATCAATGGTTCTCAACTTAATAGTATCATTTTCAAAGAATGTATCCACTTCATATGGAGCTAACCATATTTTACCTAACTTCCCCTTGAATTATTTGAACCTTGAGTCATGTAGCAACACCCAACCCCTTACTTTGAATGTTTTCTTCTTGACAAATCTATCATTCTATCTTCCGCATTGATGTTTAAAAAATAACGTTTGTTGGACATTGACGTGCCGCAACTCATCAAGCTCATTAAGTTGGTGTAAGCAACGTTGATGTGGTTTTGTAAGATCCAATCTGTTATCACTCTAGGAAACTCTTCTAGATTGTAGCTCGAGGATGCCTGGTAACTTAAAATGTTTTTTTTGGGGTTTTCAGATATGGGTGAATTCAGTCAACCTATGTAACCTTTCCACTCTCAAGGCATGCATAAAACCCACTCATTTACAAGGCTTTTGGTTGCAATTTGCTCAGAAGTTTGACAATAAGGTGCAGGGATGGAGAACTCACCAGGCTGGCAGACTTACACAAATAACACATGCATATAAATGGCTAAACCCTGCTGGGGATGGTATTTATAAATCAAATATCACTAATAAACCAATAGGATGACAGCTATCGGATTTTTAATAAATCTGAAAATGACCTAAATGCACATTCAGCCATAAACACAGTAAAGAAAGAGATGATGGCTGAATAGATCACAACAAAAGAGCTTATATCATGAATAAGTAAAATGAGAAGCTTGAAAGCATTATTGGCTCATAAATCCCTGAAGTTGAACCCTTATTATAAAATCAATCATGGGCTTTATAGACTTCTACAAAAATGAAGATCCTGAAAATTCGATTTGTTTACACAAAAAATACTTGAAAGTGATAGTTTTCTCAGATTAGGGCTTCAAACCCTTGCTAACTATTTGTCTATCTATTGTGAAGATCTAGCTCACTGAGCAGATTTTTAATAAATGAAGTGGTTGCTTATAATCACCACTGTTGGTTCACTATGAAATTGTCGCCAACAACCCATGTCTCGGTGTTTAATTGAAGTGACCTTTTAATCCACCAGATTTTCTAGCTTACCGCCACGGTCGTTGATCGGAAGCTCTGTCTTCTAGCACATCGGTGCCCTAGATTGAAGTGCTGTCGTTGTTTCAAAGATGGTATGAACTAGTTTTATTGTTGTCGGAAGTCGTTTGTCAAAGGAATCAGGGCATTAATCCTCTACACTGCCAATGGAAAGTCTTGTTATTTTCCAATGCACGTAACTATTATTCGGAATGATTTTTGTGATTGATTGGAAGCCTTGTCCATTGCCTCACCGACACTGTGGAGCTGCTTAGCTTTACCTCGCTGATCTGTATCCCTTAGTTCTTCCGATTGCCGATGATTTTTTGTTGATTGATTGGAAGCCATAGTTTGTATATATTCCACTATTTCATCTCCTTAGTGGACTAACTCATCGATCCATAGCCCTTACTTCTTCTGATAGTTGATGATTTTATGTTGATTGATCGGAAGCCGTAGTCTATATATCTTCCGCTGTTTCAGCTCCTTAGTGGACTAACTCACCGATCCATAGTCTTTAGTTCTTTCTATCATCGAATTGTTCATCTGATCGCGGAAGCCATACTCAGTAATGCATTGGAACCTTAAAGAAGAATGTTGTTGCAGTGTCGGAGGTTCCAATGACTAATATTCTCAACATTGGCGATCGAAAGATGTTTCCTCCAACCCGTCGGTGCCTTAGACCTGAGTGCTGCTGCAGTGTCAGCGGTTCAAATCACTAAGTTCTAAGCATCGGTGATTGGAAGTTGTTTCCTCTAACCCATTAGCAATTGGAAGCTTTTCCTCTAGCCCATCGATGCCTAAGACCGGAACGCTGGTACAGTGTCGGCATCTCAAACCACTAACGATCAGTGATCGGAACATCAAGCCACTAGTGTGTGAAAACTTTCAGTGACTATATTCTCCACAGTGGCAGCGTTGTAGTGGACTAAAACTCCGAAACATCATCGTAATAGAGGACTACACCTCCAATCACTGTTTAAAAATGTTTCGATGGCAGTAAAAAAGTTTAGTAATACGCCTAATCACCAAAGCGGTTTTCCACATGTTATTTATCTTCCATCTTTCAGTGGCTATTGAGGTGTTCTAATCCTTGCCCAAGCCATCGAAAGCTAAAACTTATGAAATTTTTACCCAAATAAAAAAACAGAGGCTTTTAAACTGTCAGTGATATTCATATCTTTCATTGCATGAGTTAAATTGTTCATACTATCAAAATAAATTTATTTTGGGAGATAACATATGGCTCCTACTTGGACATGGGAACCTCCCCGTGAGATCCCAAGAACCCTATACCAAACAGCCTTTCCCGAAAAAGAATAATTAAAGCTATCTTCTAGTGTTCCATTGGGCATGGAGTCATTTGTCTTCTATAACTGATCCACTGCACCCTTCCTATAGCCTGCTTTGCTTATTCATGAAAACAACTGAAGATGACCTAGCTGCTCATATTAAGAGCTTATTTTCCTATCTACTCCTACTCCTAATTCTAATTAGTATATCCTTCTTATCATGTGACATCATGCTTCCAATGAAGCCAGTTCAGAAGTTGATCTGCTGAACTTATCCCTGATCTTGAACCAAAAAATAAACAAAACCATAGCATGCGACAATGTAGTTTTGAAGGGTGACGGAACGAGCCATCATCTAACAAAAATATTTTAATATCTACGCTGCTTATAAGTTCCAGATAGTCAGCAACAGGGTCATAAAAACAATAGGAAATACCTTTTTATGTTGCTGATCTTTTCCTTCACTGATGTCAATGTTGAATGTGGACTGCTCAACCTTTGTCTAATAAAAATGCAAGCTCAACAGTTGATCTGAATCTTTTTGCTCCCCTTCACACAATCTGAATTCATCATGATGATAGGATGGCTTATCACAGCTAACAATTTCCTCTTCCATGATAATATCTTTGTAGTATATACCAAAACTAAAAAGATATGTATTAGACTTTTGAGCAGCAGATTCGTAACAAGCATCTATCACAACATTCACACCTTTTTTATTTTCTCTCTATTGAAAAGAAGAACTAGATGACTTTTGCGTAAACAATAATTCTTCACAAATTTTAACCTCTTCTTCCTCATCATTGTGTATGTTGAATATAGGAGTATGAATATAAGATCCTAATGACAGAGATGAAGGCTCTTGTATAGGAGTATCAGCAATAGAATTTTGAAACAGATATGGAAAAATGTTACCTGTCACGTTCCCATCCCTCAGACTGGCAAAGAGGACGCGACAAACCCCAAATACAGCTAGGAAAACCACCCCATGAACATGAACAGGAAGATCCATGCTGAAATTAAAAACTTATAGGATGCATATTAAGATGCCTAAGCATACACAAATGCCTGAATCCTCAATCATACAGTGGAAGCAAAACGCATACATCTCCAGCATTCCACCATGTTCAATATGATTCATTAATTGACATCAATATATATACAGAGATGGAATATAGACAGCAGTACTTATCTTTCGATGAAGAATCATGTAACCAGCTACGTCGCTACAACGTTCCACCCAACCATAGGCCAGCTTGCTCATCAATCTCTCAGCAATGCTGCCACCCCCGAGCTGGGCATGATTCCTCAAGGACTAAGGGGACAATGTAGGCTTACACAGAGCTGAGGGGCACAATCAGCCAAACCAAGCACTGTTGGGTTTAACAGGCCTTCAACGAGCAGCCAAGCCAGCACATTCCAAGGGGGACAACCACTGCATACCAGCAGCACAACAATCCCTTCACAGCTTTGTGAAGGAGCAAAGGCAATCAGGGACAATCCCAAACAGAATATGAGCACAACTCAATCCCATAAGGAAACACGGAGTTGTTCTTGGCCCTAACATGGCCAAGACAACTCAGCTACAACACCCAAACCAGTGTATAACAGCAACCCAACTCCAAAATAGAAACAGTGGCAAACAATCCACAGCCCACAGTGGATAAGATACAGAGCTCCCAGCATAGCCGTGGAAGGCTCAGCCAACATATGTGGGAACTAATAGCCAATGGCACACACGATTCCTCCAGGTAACAGCTGGGCAACTTACACAGTCCACAAATAGAAGAGAAGCCAACTCCCATCATGGACGAAGGGAAAATAAGCCACGGATTGGAAATCCACAGTGGCCCAAAATGAAAATTGAACACCGCAGCTAACCAAACACAGGGAAGACCACAGTCCCCAAAAAAAAATCAATTAGCTTGGCTCACAACAGGGAAAATGACTCAGTAGCATCCAACAATCGTGGAGGAATGACAGCAACCCAAATCGTGGGTGAAAAACAACCAAGCAAACCCACGACTGGTGCGTGAGGAGGAACAGAAAGCCTCCATGCATGAGGATCCCAGCCTGTGTGCGCGAATCGATCGACCAGCGTGAGGAAGAACTAACTGTGGAGAGAACGAACAACCAGCAGAGAGAATGCGCGATGGGCAGAATGAACAGGCATGTGAGGGAATGAACCGACCTCTGCGTGAGGAGAAATAGACAAGACATGAGAGCAACCAAACCCCCTAGGGAGAATGAAGTCTAGCGTGAGAGAAACGAAGGTTCTCCACTGGGCATGCGTACTGTCCAGACTGACAGCAGCCTGCCAAAACCCACGTTTTCCCATGCCCATGTTTCCTCATGCAATAACTGCCCCCAACTAACAAAGTCAAGACATTGAAGAGGTTGGAGAGGTTGGGTAAGAGAAGAAAGGTGGAAAAACAAGCAAGGTGGCAACACATGGGTTTTTCCCCCATAAACCAAGGTTTGACATCCCCCACCCCTTATCCTTTGGAACCATGCCCTTTTGATTCAACGTTGCACTGCCATAGCTGGTTGTGGTTTTAGTTTTAATTGATGTGCGTATTTACATGATGCCGAATTATAATGTGCTAAATGGCACAATAAACCATCGGCAACTATCCCCATTGCCGAAATACACACACAACCAAATCGATGGTGGGGCTTTTGCCTTGAGCTCCTCACCACGATCAATTACAATATATACATCATGCAAACGGGGTCAAAACTGGGGACATTACATTCCCCTCCCCCTTGGAGTAACACCGTCCTTGGTGTTCCATTACATATATACAATACATATACACTTGCACATCAAAATTCCAAAATTGCAGATCTGTCCCATGTTCAATCATTTACTTTGAACGTTCAAGACCAAGCCTCTCGGCTTCCATGGACTTTTCCTGCTGGTTTACAGCTTCCAGTTGATCCTGAAGTCTAGGAACTTTGCAGCTATTGCCCTCATCATGTTCCCTCATTGGGTAGTCCCGGCGTAAATGATGTCCCCCGCATCTCCAGCATCTCACTGGCTGCTTCATCTTCACCTGCTCAATTTCCTTTGAGTCTTCATGCCTGGAACGTTTCTTATCAGGTCGCTTGGACAATTGTCCCATTGCTGATCCACCTTCCTTTCCTTTGCCGATTGCTCTCAAAAGGCTTTTCACCTCCCTTTGCAAACCAATAGAGTCTTGCAAAATCTGGTGGTTCATTTCCCTCTGCCTTTTCTGTATCTTGAGCATCTCCCCAAGATTCTCTTGGGTCTTGGAAATCATTTGAAGGAGACTTCTAGCTAAGTCCAACAACTTTTGATCTGCTGCCATAATCAACGTGCACCACCTGGTTTCACTTTTTTCACTTGTGGAATGCACCATTGAAATTCTATCAGACCAAGCATAATATAGATATCAAAATCAGTTAGTTAATTACCCAATTGGCATGACAGTTCAAGTTCCATTAAGGAAACTTTCATATTTTTCATGCCTTTCCCCAATAGGCACATGAGCTCATTCATGTCCATTCCTAGGCAGGGAATTAACTATTCCAGCATTCACAAATTTGCTTAAGCAAATACACACATTTCATTCTCAATCATACATGCATTTAACAATCCTTTGTTTTCATAATGCATAAACATATATAATCAAAAGGCGAGAGAGAGCAGTAAGATTTTTTCCCCTCTTTATTTTGTTCCATCCTGGAACCCACACCATCACTGTGGCTTTTCATGCTCTCAGCCTCTTTCACTTCACTGTAAATGCTGGACCAATCTTTCTTGGTCATGACACTTAGTGTCTTTGGTCTATTCCAGACCTCTAAACCATGGAGTCTCTCCACATGGTTTGTCTTGGCTGCTAGGACTCCCCCGTCCTACTAGCACCTTTTTCATTACTCCTCATTCCGAGCTTTCCAGGACAGTCACAGGTCCACATGCACCTCTAGGATGCTCTCATAGTCCTCACTCCCAGCGATACCTATATCAAAACATTGAATAATTCACATGTTTAGTTTAATCTCATTAATTTTATCTTGTTCTAGAGATAAAACATCATAACCAAATCATATACACATGTTTAGTCATAAGAAAAATAATCCAATACTTATCTGTATTGTGCATTTCCTCATTCGTCCAGAGGATCCTGCTTCGCTTTGCAAGCCTTGGGATCGCCTATGGACTCAGATGTTAGGTCAGCACACCGACTGCTCCACAACATCAAATAATTAATGTCCAGCCAGTACATAACCATGTCAACTGGGCTTGGAACTTTATCATGACCATTTCCAGGTCTAGGATCTACTATGGATCCTTAGGCACATCACAGCCCATCATACACTTATGTCAACAATGACACATACACTTATACCAACCATACACTTATATCAACAATACACTTATACCAACATACACTTATATCAACAATTTACCTTTACCTGTCAACACAAGTAACACAAGCAATACAAGCAACTCATTAGCGTCATTGCTTCAAAAACTGTAATCACATTTCATATCATTCGTTCATAATGGATACTAAATCAAAACATGTTCTGCATATAAAATTTAATAATTAAACATGCATATTCATAGCAAGGGTTACAGAACACTTATCCATTTGCCGTTGTGGTATGCCTTGTATATATATATATCCGGCACAGTCAAGTCATTAATGAGTTGGGAAAGGCTGAATGCTAAGATGGTGAGCTCACTGCAGAGCTAGGAACACCTACACCAGAACTAGCCTGACTTCTAAGACACCCACACACACCCAACACAAGGAATCAGTCCCTTCTCTACTACTCAGTCCCTCAGGCCCTGCATTCCCTTCTAGTGCTATCCCAGGGTTGTGGAGAAGAAAGTCAGCCCTCTAGCTCTATCTGTGTGGTTTCTAATCACTAGGTTTAAGCAAACCAAGCCCCCATCCCTACTCCCAACAAAGTTCGTATCTACAGATGTCTCACCGACATAACCCATACCATCTCACTCATGTTGTTACCAAACATGCAGTGCAGATGAGACATTTTCAAAATGTCCAATGGCGTTTCACCCGAAACCCATTTCCAAGTTAATGGAAAACCTTCCAATGAAGTTTGGCTTCTGCAGGCCATCACACATGGTCTTCCTGCAGTGTGTACCCCATGTGTCCCTCTTGACACAATCTCACACAAGCCAACAGTGATTAGTAGTCATTAGTACTTTCTTAAATCCAAAATCCATAATTCAATTTTAACAACCCTTTATGCATATCAACTACTTTCACAGCCATGAGATTTCTGCTCATAAATGGTAGATTCTGGCATTGGTCAGGGTCTTACCTCTCATTGCCATGCTCAAAATAATCTACCTGAAACATGAGTTTCAACCAACCAAAAACAATCTTTTGCAAGCCAATAGTGACTAGTAGTTGTCAGCAATTTCTCAAATCCGAAATTCACAATTCGAATTTTAACAACCTATTATGCATATCATATGGTAGATTCTGGCATTGGTCAGGATCTTACCTCTCATAGCCATGCTCGAACTAATCTACCTGAAACATGAGCTTCAATCAACCAAACACTTGGTAAGTCTGGATGCATATACTATCTCATTGCTACAACCATCACTAAAGCATTTTCAGAATTTATAAAATTCAAATACTTCCAGCTGTTAGTCACATCAATATTATCGAAGCTCGTTTACTTCCTGCAATCATTATCATACTAGCATTGCAAGGTATAGTCATATCATTTATGCAATTAAATGAAAGTTCAGATACCCTTACTTCACAAGCGTATCATTCATACCACCTTGCTCTTCAATAGAGCATTTCTGGCAGCCAATTGATCATGACTATCCTGCATTCATAACAGCCTTCGAAACAGTTCCAGAATTATCATTAATTCATCATTTCAGTTGTTAGTTATTCATAATATCACATGCACTCATCTCAATGCATTCAACATACCATGGGCTAACCATGACTACCTCATATAGGATGCATTACTATAATCAATATTATCAACATATATAGGCATGACACCTTTCTTCATTCCAACATCCACTTGGTATGAGGTCTCTTACCTTTACCATTCCATGGAATCTGTCATAAGCAACTCTTACCTGCATGGGTCATACTTACACCCTTGGCATGACCACTTTGGTTGGTCCTTTGCAGGAGATTGCAGAACTTGCTCACCAACTTTTGTTATGGACTTGTTGCCTTATCCCTTTCTTCATAGGGCTGCTGGTCACATTCCTCAGCATCAACAACATATTCATCCGGGTCCATGTCATCGTTGGTTTTGCCACTAATGCCAACATCAAAGCAATGATTATCATTAGTGGTTCATTATAAATATATAATTTCCAATATTTTTACCAACATGCAATATCCTATGCATGCAATACATATCCTCATGCATTTCAATCATAAACTTAGGAAATGTAGTCATAATCAGCAAGACAAGGTTTTAAGAAAAACTTCCCTTTGCAAGTCTTTCATCCTGTCATGGAACTCCTTTTCCACACAGCAGCTGGTTGACTTCATAGTCCTTGCTACTTCTGGGCATGTAGTTGGCCAGATTTGTTCATTCAATAACAACGGCCATCACTAGCGCTTTGTTGCTCCATGCTCATATTCTGGTAAGTTTCCCTTGTTCCCTGCTGGATAAGCTTTCCAACGCCTATCCACATGCTCCATTCCGACCTCGGATGTGAAAACCACACCACTTCTAAAATGAAGACTTTCACCAATATTGGCATTTTACACACACTACTGCATTTTGGTTTGGAATGCTAACTTTAGCCACCTCACTTCCGTGGCACCATTCGTCTTTTGTGAATTATGGATTCTACTAAATTGCCCAAAACATAGAATCTTCTTTTCACAAGAACGACTGTCTCAAGGGACGACGGGGGTCAAGGGGGCTTGCCCCCTTGTGGCTTCCAGCGCCACAGTAGGGCGGGTCGAGGGCAGCACCCTCGTGTTTTTTTTTTTTGTAAATCTATGTCTTTTGCACAATCTGGCGCATTATATTGCTGCCATTTTCTCATTTTCCAGCCCATGAAAATTCACAGAAAAACAGCCGCAGAATCGGCTCTCGGAACCCTTATCCCGTCCATTGAATCGGCTCTCAGAAGGCTTTCTCCTTCCGCAACGGCAGCTCCCCGGAAGCTTTAATCGTTCTGCAGATGATAACCTCATCGGATGTAGGAAGCTTTTCTACTTTGGAAGCCAATACGTTTTCTCTTCCGCAATGACGGCTGACGGACCAATTTCCCTTCCGAGTTGCCGCTTTTTACTTAGGGATTTCCATGATTTTCTTCCCAGTCGGAAGACTTAACCGTTTGGGATTCTGCAACGGCAGACAGAAAACTTCACCAATTCATCCGCAACGACAAATGCCCACTTCGCTAGCTCTTCCGATTTGGCACTTAGAACAACTTGAACGTCGGACGTCGGCGGCCTTTCACATCAGAAGCCAAATGGCTTTGGCTTCTGCAATGGCGGACGCTCGGACCCTTTCTTCTTCCAGTGGACACTTAGGCAATTTTCGCGGCTTTCCCCAAATGGTTCCGGCTTCGAAGGTCAAATGACTTTCACGTCGGACGCAAAATCGCTTTGCCGTCCGCAACGGCGGATGGGAAACCGCTAGACCTTCCGCCACATCAAAAGTCAGAACCTCTAACCTTCCGACGACCCGACTATCAATACTTAGAAAAATTCCTGAAATTTTTGCTGTCTTCAAATTTCCTGATTACTGCTAGGCAAAAGGCAATTCTGCTTCTGTCACTGCATCTTCTTGGCCTGTAGAGGCCCATTGCTGCAACCCAGAGCTTTGATACCATTTTGTCATGTCCCCATCCCTCAGACTGACGAAGAGGACGCGACGAACCCCAAATACAGCCAGGCAAACCGCCCCATGAACATGAATAGGAAGATCCATGCTGAAATTAAAAACTTACAGGATGCATATTAAGATGCCTAAGCATACACAAATGCCTGAATCCTCAATCATACAGCGGAAGCAAAACCCATACATCTCCAGTATTCCACCATGTTCAATATGATTCATTAATTGACATCAATATATATACAAAGATGGAATATAGACAGTAGTACTTATCTTTCGATGAAGAATCCCGCAACCAGCTACGTCGCTGCAACGTTCCACCCAACCACAGGCCAGCTTTCTCATCAATCTCTCAGCAATGCTGCCACCCCCGAGCTGGGCATGATTCCTCAAGGACTAAGGGGACAATGCAGGCTTACACAGAGCTGAGGGGCACAATCAGCCAAACCAAGCACTGCTAGGTTTAACAGGCCTTCAACGAGCGGCCAAGCCAACACATTCCAAGGGGGACAACCACTGCATACCAGCAGCACAACAATCCCTTCACAGCTCTGTGAAGGAGCAAAGGCAACCAGGGACAATCCCAAACAGAATATGAGCACAGCTCAAGTCCACAAGGCAACACAGAGTTGTTCTTGGCCCTAACGTGGCCAAGACAACTCAGCTACAACACCCAAACCAGGGTATAATAGCAACCCAACTCCAAAATAGAAATGGTGGCAACAATCCACAACCCATAGTGGATAAGATACAGAGCTCCCAGCATAGCTGTGGAAGGCCCAGCCAACATACGTGGAAACTAATAGCAAATGGCACACACGATTCCTCCAGGTAACGACTGGGAAACTTACACAGTCCACAAATATAAGAGAAGCCAACTCCCATCGTGGACGAAGGGAAAATCAGCCATGGATTGGAAATCCACAGTGGCCCAAAATGAAAATTGAACACTGCAGCCAACCAAACGTAGGGAAGACCAGAGTCCCAAAACAAAAATCAGTTAGCTCGGCTCACAATAGGGAAAACGACTCAGCAGCATCCAACAGTCATGGAGGAATGACAGCAACCCAAATCGTGGGTGAAAAACAACCAAGCAGACCCACGACTGGTGCGTGAGGAGGAACAGAAAGCCTCCATGCGTGAGGATCCCAGCCTGCACTAGTGGAAAATGAGAGATTAGTGATCAGGAGACCAAAAATTTTGGTCACCACAGTTCTTTTCAAGGGATAAATAACCAAAATTGATAAATTTAAGTGAACCAACTAAAAAATACCAAGATAAATGACCACTTTTGGTCACGGGATAAAAACCAACTAAAAACGACCAAGATAAATGACCAAATTTGGTCACGGGATATCTAGACTAAAAATGACAAGATATCAATTGGTCATTTATTTGGTCATTTTTAGTTGTCACTCTCGCAATGAAAAAAATTACAAATTTAACAATGAATTTGTACATTTTACTAAATTATAACATATATATAATATATATTTACACGTCCCTATATTAAACAAATAGAATTAATGCAATCCACCAATATGTTAATTTGGACATGACCTTGGCATATAAAAAAACCCACTAAACATTGGCATATAATGTTAATTATAAGGATAATTTGCATGACCTTGGCATATAATTATAGTTTTTATAGTCTAATTTGGACACGAACTTGGCACCTTGGCATATAATTATAGTTTTTATAGGATAATTTGGACACGACCTTGGCACCTTGGCATACAATTATAGTTTTTATAGGATTTTTACATGACCTTGGCATATAATTATATAAGTTTTTGTAAGGCTCGACAAGACCGCTAGACGTGGAAAAAACCAAAGAAATAAAACATATGGGTGATCTAAAGAGTGTCGTAATTAGAAAGTTATAATTAACACACGTTAGGGAGTTGTACTATGCATAGAATGTGAGCCATAATGTATCGACATTGTGCATTACCAGTCCCCGACATGATGAAGAGCGGCGTGGGGAAGAATATCGGAGGGTTCATATACAGTTGGTGAAACTTAATATTAATGACATTAACTAATGAGACCTCGATTTATCCGTAAGTGTCCCCAAAGGTCAGTACTAGCATAGGGAGAGGTGGATATAGATATTGGACACAGGCTTAAGAAGGTTGAAGATATTATAATGCTCATTGTTTATCCTTCAAACCTAGAGTGACATGATATAGTTCGAGTCTAGCTCACACTCTCCTAGTTGTTTTATGGTGATTGACAATACTTGTTGTGAGATTGGTGAATATAGTGACCTTAACCTATTTCCACTTCCTTATAAAGACCAATATGCATAAATAGTAAAAACTCCTATATAAATGAAAAGAAAATGAAAAATACAACAATCTTATCCATCATCACTCTCAAACTCCAATTTAAAACTTCATGTACACCAAAATAAATCTCCACTTACATTTCTTAAGTTATCCCATCTAAATGTTAAAAACACCATTCTTCTTCTTTTCTTCATGTGTACAACCTAACTAACTATTGCTAATAATATCTATCTTCCACCTTCATAACCTTAACTCATTATCATGGCTTCGAAATATGCTTCAAATCCATCCCAACGATACATAACCTTGTTGTTGAAATGTAAGCGATAGGATTGAGAGCATTTAAAGGTCATAAATGTTGTCCACTTAATGCTTATTGTCCGCCTTAATTCATGCCATATACATAAAGATGTTACTGATTCTCCCTAGAGAATCTAAACAATTTTTTAAGCTATTGCTAAATAATGTGGTTGTGAGAGACTTTCGGTGACTAGAGGTGAAATGTAGAAAGGTGAAGGCTAAAGGATTGAGGAACCTGAGTCATTTCTTATGTTGTCCTTCCCTCCCCTTTTTACCCCTTACTTCTATGTTAACTTGCAGCCCCTTAAAAAAGCGAGCCATGGACCGATATCGCAACTTAGGCTTGAAATGGCAGGTTGTAGAGAGAGCGAGTCCTCCCTCTCCTTGGGATTAGAAAACCAACCGAAATTTTTGGTCAAATCGTAAAAAAATGAGTCTATGAAAGCATCAGCATTCACGCACCTTCCCAATAATGCCACTTACACGGCTCTGTCAACGGGGTAGATTTACTGAAGTTTACACGGCTCTGTCAACAGGGTAGATTTACTAAAGTTGTTCTTGTGAACGAGAACGAGATGGTGGCCATAGTTTCTGCACTCGATGTTGTCATCTACATTTCTTTGATTGATGGGCTCTGTAAAATGGGCGAGCTCGATTTTTCCATAGAAATGCAGATTCTCATGGTTGAGAAGGGGATGGCCCCAGATGTTTTTACCTACATCAGTTTGATTTAGGGGCTCTATGATGCGGGTTTGTTGGACGAGGCTCTGGGGAGTATTGCTCTGTCTGAAGTTTTGTTCAGACAATAAGGTTAGTATTTTAATCATCCCGGATTCAGAAATCGAAGCAAATATGGGATCGCTAGATTTGGTAATACTCATCATGTAAAAAGATCCTGAAAGTGTATCTGTATTTTTCCTTGGATTAGTTTTGGTCTTGTGAAGAAGAAGTCATTTTTAAGAATATGGACTCAAACTACATGGCAAATCATGGTGGTAACAACAGCAGCAGCCATGATCATTGCTGGCCCTCTAAGATGCCGGATTGGCATTTAAAGAGTCCTTGGGACTGGGAAGGTTGCACAGGGCTTTACAGTACGGCCGGGGATAGGTATGAGAGATTACCCATGGCTGAATTGGGTTGTTCAGAAGAGGGTTATAATATTGGGAAGGAGTTATTCCATGGTACAAACATGGTTCATGAGTCCTCGCCCTTGTCTGAGCCTCTCATGGCTACTGGTAATTTTACTGAAGTCATCAACGACAGGAGTTTTTCAGGCAATCGTAAGTCACAGTCTCCTCTAGATGTCAAGATTCATCAGACTTCTTTGGCTGAGGGTTCTATGAAAAGCAAAGGCAATGGATTATTGAAGGGTTGGCTTGTAGAAGGGGTTGCAAATGGTGGCAATTTTCTTGGGGGTTCTGAGTATAGCCATTCTGGTCAGAGAAATATGGTGGTAGTTGGCTTAGGTGGGACTTGGGAGGAATGACAATTATCAGAGTGCTAACGAGGGTCTCATGAGAGATAACATTAATGTCATCAAGGATGTTCAAGGGGATTCCTTAACGTGCCTTAAGCTAGGAAAGCGGTAGCATTTTGGAGACTCTGTGAATCCGGCTAAGGTAATTAATCCAGTCACTGGTAATAGTGCTGGCGATTGCGTTTATAAGAAGCCGAGGGCTTTGCCGGCTTCGACAGCGCAACCTCCCAGTTGTCAAGTTGAAGGATGCAACGTAGTGTTGGAAAATGCAAAAGAATACCACAATAGACATAAAGTCTATGAAATGCATTCCAAAGCCCCCAAAGTCATTGTTCTTGGTACCGAGCAACGCTTCTGTCAGCAGTGTAGCAGGTAACTAACTAGGAGACGGTTGCACCTCACTGTTTTTTTTTTCTGAGTAGGTCAACATGGATCCATACATACTAAGTATATAATTTGATAATACACATGAATAATTGGGTGTTGTGGTGCCTATCCAGATTCCATGGCATAGCAGAATTTGACGACGCAGAGAGAAGTTGCAGGAGAAGGTTGGCGGGACACAATGAACGGTGGAGGAAGAACTCGTTAGATTCATTGGCTAACTTCGGCAGCCAAGGTAATTTTATATAAATTTTCCTTTCCTGTTACTGTAAGGCGGAGATGTGCATGCATTCAAGCACAAGTTCATTAGTTGACAACCTATTACTTTTTGAAGACTTTAGTTTTATATTTGTCAGAGGATAATTCTCTAAATTGGCCCTGTGAAACTTTCAGATGATGACTGTGCAAAAACCTCCATTGTTTATTCTTCAGGTCTGCATCTTTTCAATACTTTATCAATTTCTCAGTAATCTCAAAACATTTAGCTTTGGTTGCTTCTGCTTCCCATATAGATTTTATTTTATGACTGAAGTTTCGGAGTTCTAGCATAGCCTGCCTCTTGTTTTGAATTCCTTCAACGCCATCAAGAATGGTCTCTTAAGTGAGCATGTATTTTCGTCCTCAATCCAGACTTCCAAATTTATAGCCATAGATTGTACTATCCGGCTTGACAATCTGTCTGAGTTCCTTTTTTATTATAAACCTTAAAGCGTCTGAGCAATTGTAGACTTATTCCCCAATCAAATAGATTGAACACAATGTAGGCAGGGATATACATTCACTTTTGCAATTTTACAAATCCCATTAAAATGACAAATCCCATTTTGCAATTTAATTTTTTGTTTTTAATTTTTGTCATCAAGTAAATGAAATGTACAATTAATTTATTACTGTCATTTGAAATGTAAGATTTTTGAAAGCCCTTCATCAATGAAGGGCTTCATGAATATATAACCTTCTATACGAAATTAAGACCAGCCCTTCAATCTTGATCCCTGGTTGTGATATTAGCTCGTCTTTAAAGGATATGTCATATGGAGTTCTTAACTATATCAATTGCAGATGCGTTCCTTCCCTCTTGGATCTCAATCCTGCTGCATCGTTCTGATAGATATCAAATTGCAAAACTAAAGAATTTACATTTTGGAAGGATAAATAGAACATAATGGCGGGAAACACCAAGATGAAGAGACCCTGAGACAGATTGCAGAAGAGTTTCAGGAATTGGCCTTGTTTCTCAACTCGAGAAATGCTGATATTCAACTGGTCCCTTCTGTCATGCTTGTTCCTGGGTTTCAATGCTCTTTGGTTACCTGGGGATCGCCTTCAAATTTGTAGAAAAGGACTTTGTTGCCAAGGTATCTTAATACTCAGTTTTTATTCTACTGGGCATACTGGGCATGATTGAATACCCTTTTATTTTAAATTTGTCAGTGGAAAATACTGAAAGAATATGTTAACATAGATTGATTAATGGGAAAAAAAAATTGAAAATGTGCATTGATGGCTAAATAAAGTGTTGAATGATCTTTGATTGCATGGCCCTGATGGCTTTATGGGAATCGATACGGTGACCACCTAATTAACATTTGCTAGATGTTAGACTATAACATTATGTTCTCATTCCTGTTTTGTGACTGGGTCATTACATTGCTACTCAGGTTTATATGCATAATATACACTGGGAGGTAAGTGGGTTGACATTTTTTGTCTCCCCAAACCCTCTAGTACCATTTATCGGTTCGTCCCCATTCCGGTAACATAGGTTTCTATGATTCTGTCAGTATGAGATGGGTTCGTAGGCATAGTTGGAGATTGGTCTAATAAATAACATTTCTGTCCATGGCATGCGAAGGGAAATTGAAGAGAGGGGACAATAGTGTACTCTGTGAATGAAGGAATATTCTAAGAAGGAATCCACCCTTGGACCATTAAATGGTATGCTACTACTTACTAGAGGAAAAGTTGAAATACTCATTGACTGAAAGCTAAGTCACAGGGTTCACTGAACCTAATCCTTGAGGTTCGAGGTTCGGCGAACCTCAAAAAAAATTTAAGGTTCGGAGAACCTAATGCCGAACCTAATGCTGAACCTAATGTCGAACCTAATCAAGGCGAACCCGAACCTAATGGTGAACCTAAACGAACCTAATTTATTTTCAAATTTTTAATTAAGAAAAAAACAAAATTAAAAAAAAAGGGTATCTTACTTTAACTTGTCTATAAATGAAATGTTCTCTATAATTTGAAATGGTAGAAACATGCTCTTAGATGCATAAACTTGTGAGTAGACTTGTCATAAACAACAAGCATATATATATATATATATATATTCGAACCTAATGTTGAACCTCATCCGAACCTCATCGAAAAATGCGAACCCAAACTGAACCTAATGCTCGCCGAACCCGAACCTGAACCCAAACCGTGTGACTTAGACTAAAAGTGCAAAGTTCTCTGTGTAAAGTCACAGTATGAAAAGGGTTTTTCATATGCTAGAGATGGGGTTGAATTTCTTGTCAAGAAGTGGCTAGTATACCCAGTACAAATATATATTTATCAGTCTTTCACCATTTGAAGAAGGATTTAGCGTTAAGGAAGAATCTTACCCATTGTTTCCAGAATTGCCATATATTCTAAAGAGAAGGGGTCACGGTGCTTAGTTTGGGTTCATTTTGAAGGGAAGCAGTGATTATATCATAGCTGGGTGCTTAGTTTTGGAAATTGGGCACATTTCTCTTATTTATTACATCATTGGAAGCTACAAGAAGGTTCTCTTACTGGAAATGTCTAAGATTATCAGTGGGTGTCATATATTGTATGCTGGTTGTAGCGATTTCTCTCTCAAGATTTGGTTCTTATGAGGCTGCCAATACTTCACAAAAAATACCATATATTCCAGATCTGATTTCTCCTTGTATTGTTGTTGTTATTCATATGAGTGGAGGTATTACGGTTACATTTGATTTACATTTACAGTCTAAAATATTAATGTCAATTTAAATTACAATTTTTTTGTGTTTGCTGAGATATTTCATGGCATGAAAGGTCATATATGCATGAGGATTCAATTAGTCAGTTCTTTTAAACTTTGAATCTCATAAACCACAAACCAAGGGTAGATAGAAACCTATAGGGAGGTGCACACTAAGTGTTTGACAAAACTCCAAAATCAGTCCATAAGGTGTAGCAATAAAGTACCAAGTCTAAGAATACATCAAGCACATATCCAAACTTATCTCCTAGTCCTCCAATTTATTTTTTTTCAATCCCACACTACAACAGTCATCAGACAATAGGATGAGAATGGATATTAGTCATCTACAAGCAGTTTAAAAGAATATATATATATATATATATATATATATATTGTGCACACGGGGTTGGGATAATACACAATACCATGTAGCTTAATGGTAGAATCAGTTGCAGAGAAATCGAGAAAGCCAATGTAAGAGAAAAATCAACGTTTGGTCAAAGACATTAAAGAATTTGCAAGCAACTTTTTAACCTACAAACTATTATCAGACATAATTTAGGGTTTCAGAAATTTCAGAAAAAAAAAGGATTTATCTATACATGAGTATATTGAGCATTTTTTGAAGTTGGATATTTAAACAAATCTGCAGGAATACGATGGAAAATTAGCATCCAAATGCTTTAATGGATTTCCTTTTCATATATAAGATGATTTGGCCATGGGGAAATTGTATTCAGTTGATGAACAACTCCAGTATGCATTGAAGGTAGAAGAGAAGTAACAATAGAAATAGAGGCAGATCATCAACTAAAAGGGGTTTCCACCTGTAGGTCAAATCTACAGATAAGAAAAGATAAGATAATTTTATGAATGTCCAAAAAATGACCATAAATAGGTCAATGGAACTTCTAGGTACAATAGTGTGATATACACAGTGGGAGCACTAAGGTTTTTCCTAGAAAAACATGATATAAACGAAACTATCCTATGCCGTAAAAGACCTAAAGTCTACAGCCTCAGAGCATGGAGCAGGGAAAATAATCAAATCAATAGTGCAAGTATGTGAAAATTATTTGGAGAACCCAAGGGAAACACCAACTACTATCAAATGGGAAGGCTCGCCTAGGGGGTCATCAACCTCCCTTCAAATTTCATGCAATCTCTCTATCATTGGAGGCTGTAGAGAAGAAACTCCTAATAGATGTCTAATCAGATGAACTTAAAATACACCTACATTTGCTTCTATTGAAGACTATAAGGAGACTAGAAAGATGAGAGAAGAAGATGTTGAGAGATTGGATGTGGAAGAGAGTCAACAATTTCTCAAAGTTATATGATTTGCTAAATTGCAATGTTAAAGGTCATAGAGCTTATGAATGTCCACAAAAATAGAAAAAAACACTAGCAAGAACTTGATTTTGTTGGAAGAACTTTAGGATGCAAGCATTGAAGCTGAAATAGGATAAAAATATGATGTTGCAGAAGACATTGCTGGTTGTAAATGGTGAGATTGGAGAAGCAGGTTGCAGAAGGAAGAATGTAGCTGGCTGCTGAACTTCTTGCAAGTGTCATTGTAAAATGTGCAAGCCTGCAAGGATATTCTTAATACTCGATCTTTAGACATCTTGGTAAGGATAGAAATGGTTCTAAAACCTGACCTGTTTCCTTATCTAACTCTTAACAATTTTCTTTGTTTCACAAGGATCATAACTTGTTGGTGAATAAATCATGTCATCTATCTTTTAATATCGGACCTATTATGCCATATTTAGTTGGCATATTTGTGAGATTATTTTTACTTCATCAAGCGATATATCGCAAGCAACTATGGCCTATTTTTTGCTATTTATTGGACTCGTTATCACATAGTATGGTGATTTATATATCCACAGAGATTGATGATTTCCAAACTGGTGGAACCTTGGGAATCTACCCTAAATTGTCATGCCAGGCTGGGTGCCCTCTCTTCAGGTTTCCTGGTCCCACTGAGAATAGATCTAGACTAACCAAGGAAGGCGACCCCAGTCCAACTTTCCCAAATACTTGCCGATGGAACCAGCCTTCTCACAGTAGTTGAAGGATCGGTTTATCCTTGAATGAGAAAACAATGAAGACCCGATAGATGTTAGAGTTAGCAGAACTTCAACACACAGACAACCTACACGGTAAGATATTTTTCAACCGGACCGGTGCCCTTTGCTACCAGTATGAAATCAATTTTGACCATTTAAGGTCTCGGGTTGGGTGCCATTCCTGACTGAGCAAATCGGAAGGGAAAATAGACTCTTTGGTATGCAAGTAAGGGCTAGACTTGGGTTTAGAGGTGGCTATCCTAAAACTTGACTACTATAGAAAATGGAACACCACATAAAATGAGTGTATGGATCTATAAAAAAAACACCAAAAAGACAATGTGCTAAGTAGAAAATTTCAGCTCTTATCCGAGCCAAATTAAAGATGATTTAAGATTGAAAATCTTATGCAAGGATGTAAGAGCTGACCGTGTGGATGTAATGCACTCGTGTTCTCAACCATGGCTTGGGAGGTCTACACTGGACACTTGTGAATTTTTTGTCACGATCTGACCCTGAAGTTGGTTTGTAGGGTATGTACAAAGGATGTTTGGACAGGGATATTTTGTGTCACTGCAAGATCGCTTATGAAATAACCTTAAAGGCATAAACCAAGCCAGACAAAAATTCACAAAAGGGAAGGTAAATTTGGTTGGAGATTGCTTGTATAATTTGGCTCAGTAGAATGTATGTGGGAAAGATGGAGGGGGAAAATTGTTTAAATAGGGCTAGATTTGGTTTGGACCATGGACATGGAGCAAACTCAAATTGGGAATTGAAGTCAATTCATATCATTCTGTTTATGAAATGATAAATAGGATTGCAGTTTGGACAATCCCATCACAGTTGGAACCATTTTAGTATCTGTATTTTTAAATACTTTCAAGGCTAGAAAGTTGCACAAGAAATTACATTAGTTTCCAATAACCATAACTGGACATGGGATATGTGACCTTAGACTTTGGAATCCTTCATGCAAATATTGATGTCTATAAAGGGATTCTATTTGGAATGTTTGGATTCTTTTCATTCAACTCATTTCTTAGTGGGTGTTTAGCCATTAACAACCCAAACAAAACAAAAGGCACTATTCTTGTACAATAATGGAAACCAGTAAGTTGCATCCCCTAGTGCCTAAACTGTGGGATAATTATGATATTATTCTTGGTGAAAATGGTCATCCTAAAGCAGCTGACACATTATGTGATGATTATTGTGCTGCAATAGCCAAGGGTATGATACTTACTGTCATATATTCTTTTTTGGAAGAGTACACCTACCTAATATTTAAAAATTAAAATAGCAATACATTGTTCTGTTTGTCTGATGTACAAATGATGAAGCTCATATTTAAGGTACAAGAAGTGATCAAAAGAAAAGATCATCGATGTCAATTGTGTCCATTTAAAACACATAGGCCAGACTACCGCATTATAAGTAAGAATAGTATTTTGTTATATTTTTTGCTTAAAATTCAAGATAAATTGCAAAATGCTGGACAGGAAGAACATATGATTAATATTGCATATTGTCTTGTTTGTAATCCTTTCTAACCCATTGATTTCTACAGATAATAGATTGGACGGTGATAAAGGACATTAAATATGGGTGATTACTCCAATGCAATGGATACCTTAAGATTTGCAACCTTTTATTGGATTCTACAAATAGTCTTGATACTTGAAGCACTCCATATAATGCTTATTCTCTAATAATGAAACTACACTTTGCAAATCAATATAATAATACAAAAGATTCTTGAAAATGTATTATATGGTCCCTCTCCTCAAGAGCCTGAAATAAATGTTCGACATCATATCTCAATTAAGGCAGTAGGTCTCTATGTATTTCATTGTTTTCTGATTTATCATCATAAATTTTAATGTGAAGGGAAAATAAGAACCTATAATGGGTCCATGGTATAGTTGGTAGTTTTGGATTAAATTATATAAGCTTGTCAAAAACTTTAACCTACTTATTTGCATATAAATTGGACTCTTACGAAATAGATATTATTATTATTTTCAAAAGCCTGATACTGATGAACCTAGGAAGAATAGCCCACTAGTATAGTTAAGAAGTGAATGCATTTGCAAAAAGGCCTTGAATCAGGTTCCAGACCTCCTTAGCAAATGGGCACCTCCAGTAAATATGTCCAACATCCTTTGGTTTCCCATACTAACTGTGATCCCCCTCTGTGAAGCCTTTCATATGAAGCTGTCCTTTAATAAAGAGTGCCATCTACAGGATGAAAAATATATGTAACTTTTGTTCGAAGGAAATATTCACATTCCAACTAGATGTCACCCTTTTGATCCATTTGCATTTATTCTTATTCTTTGAGATTCCACCTTCTATTAAGTTTGGTTTCAATAGAAGGTTTAGAGAGAATATTTTGATATGATTTTTCTGACCTGTATACTGAAGAAGTTGTACCATAACTCTAGCTTTAATCCTTCAATTCCGACTGAGGGCCAAATAGTCTAATTGGTCTTTTTTTCTTTGGGAAAGTTTTGAAAAATATTTAAAAGGTTGGCTCTGCACTCTAGTTAACACTTTGCTTCTAGCTATATTTGGACCACTTAGTTGACAGTCCTTCATCAACCAATCAATGATCTATGTGACTGGCTTATGTCTTCCTCTCTCCTTAGTTTCCTCTTATACTATTACAATATGTAGTCACCGCCGGAATAGTTGGGTGGCACAGAAGACATTGCAGTCACCGCTAGAGGGTGACAGCAGTTAGCCACCATAGTCGCTAAGCAAATAGGCCGTGGACAACAAGAAAACTCAAACGCCAAGCCACCATCTAGCCGCTAGGGCCCACGGTAGTTGTGTGCAGACTGTCAGTAGCCTAGAAGGGTTTGGGTAGCTGCCATAACAGTCTGGGCAGCCCAAAAAAATTTGAGCAACAGGCCCAAGGAGATGGGCATACTTTAGGCAACTACGAGGATACTTTGGGCAGCCTAGAAATTTCGCGCGAGGTTCACTGATCCTAGATTCATTTAATAATGGCTCCCTATAGAAGCTCTAGTGAATTGAGAGACTCAAGCCTCCAATCTTGCCTAGGTCTTGGTTGAACAATGTAGGAGAAAGAATGCCTATTATTGGAAACCCTATTTACACAACAACAAGAACAAGAGTTCCAAACTATTTCAATCTAAAATGCTGTGTGATATGATGAGAATGTTACAAAAACTCATCAACCATCAACAATGGGTCCAATCACAACCTCAACCTCAACCTCAACCCACTATTCACTTAAGGGTTCCCATTCTAATAGACCTTCAAGCTTGACTCTACACTATCAATGCCAAAATTTGCTTGGGCTTTCAAAAGCTCAATTATTGAATATATAACATTCTTATTTCAAAACCTAGTTGAACTTGATAGAGGCCAACAAAATTTTGGTCATTATAGTTTACAAGGAAGACCAGGCTCACTTCATTAGATTTTCCAGCCAACAACCGATTCCCGATCAACACTTGGGGAGACTTCAAAGATGTGATATGCAATAGGTTTTACCCTGTAGGGTACAAGGATTCTTTGCTAGCAAGGTGGCTACAACATCAACTAATCTCAACATAGTTTGTCCACAGTTTATTGACATCTTCAACAAAATACTCATCAAGCTTGAGATATGAGACTGCAAAGACACTTCCTGTGTTATGTTAAGTTCATTTCTGGGTTATTGTCAAATTTAATGAAGGAATTGGAACTATTCTTTGTTATTTCCTTGGAGCATGCTTTCCACCTTGCTTCCAAATAGTGGATAAATGTCCTAAAACCACTCTTCTTAGTCAAAAGAAGGTGGTTTACTCTTCTCAACCCCCTATCACTTCCAAGGGTTGTCTTGATAGTTGTGGATAGAATGTGGGGCATCTTAGCACAACACTTGCTATTGGGACAAAAAATAAGAAGTGTTTCTCTCATCACTGAGATTATGGACATTCTGATGATGAATGTAGGGTCCTTTTGGACAAATGATCGGTTAGAAGGATACATATTGAAGAACAACTCTCTAGAGGTTTGAGCATATAGATATAACTAGCCCATCTACAACAAATCCACAATCGGCTCTAGTGGCCAAGAAATACACAGGGACTAAGGAAGAACCTTTGTTTTCTCTAAATTGCCATATCAAGAACAAATTAATTTCTATCACCATGGATAAAGGAAACTAGAAGAATCTAGGGTCCCGAAATTTGGTAGGAGACCTGCAGTTTCTAACTGTTCCTCACCCCAAGCCGTATCAATGTGGTGGATAACCTACTCTTGTCAATCAAAGGTGTTTCATCTCATTAGCCATTGGACCATTCTGTGAGATAGTGGAGTATGATATCACTCCTCAAATTGTTCTAATTTGATTATTGGCATGCCATATTAGTGTACCAGACATGCACAATATGATGGCTACTTCAACACCTACAGGTTGCACAAGAACAGTAAGACATGCAAACTTAATTCCAGCTCTTCCTCTACTATCCCACTATATGTTTTGTCAGACTGAATGTTAAACAAGTCAATCCTAAGAAATTCATGTCACCTTGCATTTTCTGACAAGTCAAGTAAGACAACAAAGGGAGGTTCCTTCTCTCTAATATACAATGAAAATCCTTGATTGATAAAAAGACGTGTTTGAATAACCCATGGAATAACATGTAACATTCTACGAGGTTGGTTCATGATTCTTCATTGCCCAATATTTGTGCATATTACACTTCCCTTAAGAAGAGTGTAGGTTGAGTGACAGATCACAAAAGTCTTTGAGGAAGGAAAGATCAGGGTCGACACATCCTCTTGTAGCTTTCCGGCCTTTGTGGTTATCATGAAGGAGCAACATGTGGCACATTTGCATGAATTACAGGCCCTTAACAATGTCACTGTTGAGAACTGTTACTCATTGCCTCAAATTGATGACCTTCTTGATTCGCTCAAGAGGACGGAGTATTTCACCAAGCTGGACCTTACTTCAGGCTATCACCAAGTGAATATGTAAATGAAAGATATCTGGATTCTGGATTACAGATTTTAAGATGAAGTTTGGTCTCTTTGACTGGCTGGTGGTTGGTCATGCCTTTTGGCCTCACTAATATGCCTCCCACTTCCTTGAGAATCATCAATGATGTATTCCGACCACATCTTTGTGCATTACTTAGATGATATTTTTGTTTTCAGTAAGTCTTGGTCAGATCATTTGCAGCATGTCTACACTGTTTTGGATCTCCTTTGGCATTTTCTGAAAGTCTTAGTCAGATTTGCAGCATGTCTGCACTGTTTTGGATCTCCTTCGCCAATATAAGTTGCAGGCCAAAATGAATAAATCCTTCTTTGGGAAGACTTCTGTCCAGTGTTAGGGCTTTGTGATTGATGTTATAGGAGTTCACATATATCTTGCCAAAGCTCAGGTTTTGAAGGTCTGGCCCACTCATAATGCGAAGTAAACACAAGTCATGCTAATGCTGCCAAAGTTCAGGTATTGATGTAATTGCCATGCATTGTGTTTTTTGTGCTTAATCATGATTCATTAAAATTTTTAATCTTTATTTTTCTCTCCCATCCTCTCTCTCTCTATATACATATAGATAGATAAATATTTTTTTGGGGCGGTCCCCTATGTCCTGTTCCTTACGTCTCCTGTTCTATCCACATAATTTTGGCTGTAGCCTCCTGCTGTCCCAGGAACTTGTTTGGCCCCTACCCTTGGGATGAACCTTTGTGAAACATAAGAAAACAACTAAGGACCACAACATAAGTCGTCTACTGATATATCTACTTTAGGCCATAAATTATTCATAGGAGGCACAAAATTAACTTAGCAACAAAAAACAGCCTGGAAGATAAGTATTAGCCCATGTAAGCTTAACAGCTGTCTACGTACAGTAACAAGATCTGATTGTGTATCCAAGACCAGACTTCTAATTTTAATTTTGCAATTAAACTTTGATTATCATTTTGACAGCTGGAGAACGGCATCCCAAACTTTCAACAAAGAAAATTTAGAACTTATAAACAAAATGTAAAAACAATATATGGGAATTGAAAAGTTTTCATTAGTCATTTTAAAACATGTATTTAGCTGTACAAACAAAATATCCTGTTAGTTTGGTTTATCAGGTTGCACACAGTATAACACAAAATCAGACATGCAAGGAACCATCTCCAAGTGCATATGCTACACATTGAGCTCTTTAGCCTCAAAAAATCCAATTCTACAACTGCTATGTCAAATCAAGTTTCATGTCACATTTTTGATCACTTAGTAATGGAAATTTTTTCCAATGCAAAATGCCAAAAAGTTGAACATCTCATACAAGAAGAACTAATTGCATCAAACTGTAGTATGTAATGTCATGTGAAATGTATTTACTTCTCTGAGATCCTGCATAGGCATTTTCAGTGCTGCCTGATAGAAGTTGCAACCCATACATTTTTCAAGATGTCTAAAAGGTCATTTCAGAGGTTCTGCAGTTAACTCCAAAATTGACCACGTAACACACAATAGAAAGTTAAACAGTTCTAGAGGCTTGGACAACCTAATGTATCTATCGGCCTATCTATCTTCCTGTTGTTTTTACATTACACTCTAAATGATAACATTCTGAGCACCTGTCATGCTGTCCAGAATGTGAGGATACAGAATTGTAAAGATAAAAGAGACCTCCATATTTAACTGCATTGGTAGTTGAAAATGCTAGGCTGCATATGCAATCTTAATTCAAAGTAAGGCCAGGACTCTACATTTACAGTACTCATTTAAACCTGTTAAATCTTCTGTATGGTTGAGAATCAGTATCATGTCATTTGTGTGAGGATGGCATCAGAAAGCAACCATTTTCAGTCAATTTCCACCATGGATTTTCATTTATAGACTGGATGATTTTGATTCCAAATGAAGAAACAAAGACCACATTTACCTCCCTGTAGAATTTCATTTCCTGACAACATTTCCATTCAAAGTAGTCATTTTTTTGGCAATCAGATTGATTCCACGTACCCAAAGCTCTACATTTGTAGCACTTCCAGCTTCAAAATGAACCTCTCTTCCCTTAATAGTGACAATTCTAAATATCGCTGGTTTATCTGCATGACCTTTGCAACGATTTTTGCGGAATGTAACACTTGGTCCCACCCCTGCTTCTTTGCAAATAACATTTCTTCTGCTAGATTTGCCCCATGTTAGCAATCCCGATTTAAGCATTCGAACCATCTTCATATGAGGAGCACCTTTACCTTTCCTAGTGTGCTTGCAGAGTTGTTCACCAGCAAAAACCATATTCCGTGCAAGATGATCCAATATGACACCTTTAGCAACTCTTGACAGGTTATTTCTCCTAGCAAGTGCCAAAGCCGTGTCACCTCTATGATTTACTAGACAACAGTCAGATCCTCTGAAAAGTAGGATTTTACAAGCATCTGCATGGCCCTCCCTTGCAGCAAGCATCATAGGAGTGTAACCATCCTCATCAAGGGCATTGACTGCACAATTTGATGAAACCACATAGGTAGTGGTATATTTTCAGGGCTAAAACTGCTGAAAGGTGGTAAGATTTCCTCGCAAGGAAGTGGGAATACTCTGAGCCAAAATGTCAATAGAAAATCAAGTTGCACATTATCAAGATAGATGTAAGAAAGCTATCATGTGGAAATCAGGTGCCCTTTCATACCCTAAACAAGTGCCCTTTCTCATATGAATTGCCATGGAATTGAGGTACTGACCTAATTCCAGCATAACCAGCTCAGCTGGCTTGACTCCTTATCCTTCAACATCCTTTTACCTGGTGCTAACTGTTATTATTTTGTTGGAGGTGTCTTCCTGTCCTTCTACACCTTTCCAATTGTCCGAAGGAATTTTTAATATCTCTGGTTTCTTCAAGATTAGCCAGACGCAGTTCTAAGGTCATTTTGCATAAGTTCTTTCCAAGTTGATCTATTCTAACTTCATTTCTTACCAAATCCTCTGTCCTGTAAAAAAGGGTTTCTGCTTGTATCTACATGCAGTTTCCTAGAAAATTTTAAAATTTAATTATGCAGTCAATTGAGTTCACAGAAAGTAAATTTTTAGATATGAATCACAATGGAGATAGATACTATTAGCACAGATGATCAAGATTGGTATGTTCTTCATTCTTCAGGTACATGCAAGATACAAATTTCACCATCATTTGGACAAGCGATATAAGATTATGTGATGTACAGGCTATTATCTCTTAGTTTAATACAATTGACATGAACATTCTGATTTGGGGGCTGGGAAATAATTTTTCTGGATTAGAAATCAGTTGAATTTGATGAATCATGTCTAAAATCAGTTGCACACTATGATTTGCATCCTTTATCTTATTCCCAACTTGCAAGTAGTATTCATGAACTTGCTACAGCAGCTGACCAGGTTAGTGTTTGCAGTTTCCCTTCTCTTTGTGCTTTTGATCTGTAATCTATTCTTGGTCTTTTAGTTTTTATTGGCTGTATTTAACATTCTTGCAATAATTTTACAGAAAAGCTCCCAAAAGCAGCTAGTACATTAAGTATTTCCCAAACTTGCTATGTATAATTTAGTTGATCCTTCATTGGATCCATCTCTACTGATGGTATGTAACTGTTCACTATTTATCTGTCTGCATATTCCTGAACCTTTGCTTGTAATATGTAAATCCCACAAGCTTAATTGAGTTTTTGTTTCCAATTTGTATATGCTATGTGACTTGAAATTGCCTTGCATTTTTTACCATATTTCAAGTGATAATCTTTTTAACTTTTTAATTAGCAGAGAGGATAATGTAGTGATTTTGAGCTTTCCTTCTAAACAATTTCTAATGTCATATGCATAAAAATGTGATGCCAGATGTTTATTTGGATAGTAAAATTCTTATAATAGACATGTCATTTATATACTTCTGCTCTTATGATGGGTGTTACATCTGTAAATATGCAGCTTCATCAACAATGTGAAGATAGAAGTGTTTTGCGCTATATATACTACTACTTAGCCAGGATTTTGTCAGATAATGGTTCTCAGGGTTTAAGTGCTGGTGGTGGAATACCCACACCTAATTGGGATGCTCTTGCTGACCTGGATGCTGCAGGAGGGGTGACAAAGGAAGATGTGGTACCTCGTATTATTCAACAGCTAAGTGCAGAAGCATCAAATGCTGATGTGGAAGGTATGCTTGTCCTTTCATGAAATGGGATAAAGTACATTTCAACTTGGTTTTTTGTGCATTTCATACCTTGAAGATGATTGCAGTTTAGTCAGAGTTGTTGGAAGAATGAAGGAGAACCATGTAGAGTCTAGTCAATTTCTTCAGTTTTGCTTAGGCTATTTCTCTAGTGAAGGTGTTTGACATAGTAGTTTCTCATTGTGCTCTCTGGTAACTGCTGCCGATGTTTATGCCATATGTCAATACCCAGTGAATAACTTTGGATTATATAAGAAACTTTAACGTTTTCTATAATCCTTTGAATTCTCTAGAATCTACTACTTTGAGACTATATTTATAGCCAGATCCCTATGATATGTGGGGTTTTCTTCGTATTCTTTTAGCTTGAGTTTCTCTTTACTATTCTTTGGCAATGACTTATGCACTCTCCTATCGCTCATTTTGGTAGGTTTTACTTTCCAGTCCCATTGACCTAGTTTGGTCATTTGTAGACATCAATATAATTGGATTTGATTTGATTTTCTTACAAAAATATCCTATAAAAATGCTCTTTAATCCACTTTAGAAGAAACAAATCTACTGATAGATCATTATGGATATCAATGAGGGCTATTACAATGGATGGATGAACCATAATTTATGGCTTCAATTTTTTAATAGGACAGTCACATGCTTTAGATGTCTAAGCTTGCAAGAGTTTACATTTGTTGAAATTGTAATGGCCTAGGTCTTACAACAAAGGGGAAGAATAAAAGAGAGCGAGAATTTCTCCTTGAATGTTGTTCCTCTTTGCATTACTCTTGTTACAACTCCAACTAGCATGTGTTCCTCTTTGCACTACTCCCAAACATAGTTTCAAAAGTAATGCTCCCAAAGAAAAGTGGTCCAATGAGTGATGAAGGAATCCTAGATCACACCGTAGGTCTCCTCATAGACCAAATGACCTCAAAATGTGCATAGATCACCTCCAAGAGTGATCTATTTGTTTTCACAGGTTTTATTTGTTTTAGGTACAACTTACAAGTACAACCTTAGAGTCTTCAACTGATTTGCAGTAAATTTTGTACAGCACTGAAAACAGGATTCTTATGTCACTGTTTTTTTGTGCAAAAAGTTGATGTTATTGGCATTTGTAATGTTCTTTCTGTTTGAAGCTATCTTCAACTATCTTTGATCTCATTGAAGCCATGCTGGCCCTAAATCTATAAAATGCTATGTCGTGCAATTTAGATCATGTGACAGATATTATTCCCACAGTCCTAGAGATAGAGAAGCACACATGGAGCTAATTTGCTGTGCATCAACCAAAATATAGTGGACCCAATTTGAGATGAGTTCAAAAACTGTTATGCATTTGATATTTACCTACTGTCCACTACATCTCCATTTGTAACATTCATCTATGTGCATTTTTATCTTGTAACACGAAAGCTCCAAAGATTGTGTGAATGTGAATTGCATTTGTTTTGAATCCAGCTCCTAAGAATCTGGCAATGAAAAGAAAATGAAGAACACAGCAGTAGGGATGCTGAAGAAAAGCTGAAATGCTAGCTAATTTCAAGTTTGCAGCACATATTCCATCATACCTACAAGATTATTCTCTTTCTAGGCTTGCCTTTCACTTTAGGGATCACATTGTATCATGAGAAAGTTTTTGTTTGCATCCTATTTTGAAAGAAACTCCATGGAGTACTTGAGCCCTGCATTTGTCTAATTGCTTGAAAAGCCCAAAAGTAGAGCTATTACAAGTATCTTGCAAATTATTTGAGCATCTTTGCAGTCAAGATATAACTTAGGAAATTATTTGAGCAGACATGGTGCATGCAATGCTGAAATTTTGATAAAAGACATGCACACATTTTGCAGGAACTATAATTATTAGGCATAATAAGATCCATACATGCAAGTTGGTTAAGGGCACATTCTCTAAATAAAACAAAACATAAGATTAAAGTATATTTGATAAGATTTTTTTGGAAAGAACACTGCTTATATTACACAAAATATATGCAAAAGGAGGACAATATGTAAAAGAGCAGGGACAAATAAATTAAAGCCAAATATGTAAAAGAGCAGGGGCTTAAAATGATTATATACTGCTTATATTAGACTTTGCTTATATTGAACACTATATTAGAGATCTAGCTGTTGAGAGTGCTGTGCGGGGCACAAGGGTTGAATTTTTAGATATCACTGGGGTTTTAGAGTTGAGGGACGAGTCACATATATCCAAATACATTCTCAGATCAAAAAGTGGTCCTCAGGATTGTCTGCATTGGTGTCTTCCAGGAGTGCCTGATACATGGAATGAACTCCTCTTTGCTCAGCTGTTGTTTCCACAACCAAAGAAGCCAGCAGCACAAACATGATGTGGTGACACTGTGTTACTTTTTATTGGCCATTGCACAGGACTCCACTGATGGTTTATGGAAGGCAGTTAATAACTGGTTCCAACATGAACAGATCATGAATTGGAGGTTAATTGTAATAGAGCATAGTAAGTAAATTCACATTTCTTTGTGTCCTATTTTCTATTTGGCTATAGCCTATCATTCTTTCATTCCCATAAGAAAGCATGACAAGGACTAGGAGCAGATATCTTGTTGCAGTTGCCATGCTTTTCAAAGATTTTCCACCAAAACAGTTGGAAAATGCATCCTTGTAAGTTTCCTACTAGAAGAAAAGGCAAGTTATTCATTGTGGCATATTGAGTCACTATTTTGTTTAATTATCATTGTTGATCCTACTAAAAAGTTGGTTCCAGAGTCATTTTTCCTAGTTTTTATTTTTAATGTGATTCAGTATGCTGCCGCAGGCAGGCCTGTACTTTTCTCCTATAAAATTGGATTCATGTACATTTTGCCAGTCCCATTGGCCATTTTCTGTCAGTGGATATATAAATATTAAATTTAAATTTAAATATTGTGTGCTATGCACATAGGTCCTATTGAAGACCTTTATGCATGATTTTCCTATTTTGGATAGGTCAGTATTGAACACTGCTACTGTCAACAGAAATAAGTAAACTTGCTTCCCCACAAAAAAACTAAATTCTCAGTATCATTATAGATCTGGTGGCTGCTAACTGAAAGTGTTAAATTCCCACTGAAATTGGCTGCTAACTCAACACTAACTAAATTTTTAAGTGCTCAGAATCTAAAACTAGAACTTAAACTCAACTTCTGCATGGTTTGTTTAAATATGGGTAAAAGACAAGGTTTATGTTTTGACTGCACTCCTTTTGCATGTTACACTAGCCAATGTGCCCCCTTCTTTTGCAATATACTCTAGAGTCTATCCATATATAAGAAGTGTTCTGCACATGTCGTTTATGAACACCATAACAAGTGCTTCTATCCTTTGCATGTACATCGACCTTGAAACCCTGTGCACCTTTGCTACCGTGACTCAGGCCCAGGCAAGGAATATATTCACAGAAATTAACTTAATGCAACATGCCTTCTCTCTCACAATATTGACAACAAATTCCTCAGTGCTGCTCACCTATCTTCACAGCTTCGAAACACAGGAAGAAACACTAGTTTCAGCTGGTTTGTTCACTAAATTTTGACTGCATATTCTTCACAGGACAAAGCATTACAACCCATCCGTTGAGTGTTACTGTTTCTCCTTGAAAAAGTAACAATGCCATTATTTATTGAAATACAATATCTGGTATGTGTTCTGTCATCCTTTTTGTGCTATTCAAACTTCATTGTTTATCATCACATTATTTTGTGACCTTTGTCTCTTATCTCATTAGCCTGTTTCTTACATGCATAATTTTCTCAACCAGCCATTCTGTACCTCCTCTTGCAATACTAATTCTCAAGAGAAAACCTTTTACTGTTGGGAAAAGAGAACTTGGATGATGCCAACAGATATGTGATGCTTCCTGAGATATACAACACAGGATTGTAGAGTGACCATTACATGAATTTTCCAAGAAGTGTTACAAGATAATGATGGCATTTTTTATAACAGATGAAATAGTAGACACAAGATGGTGCATTTACTGTGGAATAGGTCGGGGCTTTCATTTGAAATTGAAAGTCCTTGGTCCCTTGAATTAAGTACTCAATTTCTGATTTAGCCATGTGGCATGTCTGATACTATGCTGCATGGGTTTCAACTGGCACTTATCAATTCTTCAGTAGCTACACTAAGTGATGACATTTGTTTTATACCACATTGTTGGGGGTAAATCTTAATAAGTTGTGGTTCATTTGTATTCCTTTTCTGTCTCCCTCAAACATCCCTTGACATGAAATATTAGGACTATATCTTTTATGCCTTCCCTTCATTTTCATTTTGTGGCAACACTTTTATCCCATCCCTTCACTTTCATTTTCTAGAAGACTAGCAAGTTGGATACCTTCTGCAAAAAATTCACAAACAAGGGGCTTCCTATTGTGTCAAAAAATATGTAGTGCTTGCTTCTGTCCACTCCCACTTGTATATGGAGCCAACCTGCCGGTGATAGAATCTAGGTTGGTTTCATGGCATGTGCTATTCTTGTAACTTACCATTAAGAGCCCAACAATTTCCTATGCCTTTGTTTGTTTGTTATATGAAATAACATATTTTGAAGCCGTTATCATTTATTTGTGGGTAATTATTGTGGTAATTTAATGAATGCAAATGTCTTTATAGGGTTAGGAATTCTATTTTTGCTCTTTTCTGGTCTAGTATGTTGGATAGATTTGCTATGTTGTATTTCCATTAATATTAAGAGGGAAGTCTCATCATAGTTTTGCTTGTCATGATTTTGGTTAATGCACTTTTACATTCAAAGATCTAATGCTTCATAATGCATTCTATTTGTACAGAACACGAGCATTCAAAACTCTATGGAATTCAGACCCGGATTTGGAATTCAAGGTCGAGGTGGAAGGGGGGGATCTTTAATGGGTCGTGGATCTATTAGAGCAAGCTATCGTCCTATTTTACAAGGTATGATTTTTCCACAGATAGCTCTTTTATAGTGAAAGTACCATTGAATAAAATCATGGCTATTACAATAAACCAATACACAGGACTTTGATTTAAATTTATTTGTCCAGATTTTAGAAGTTGTAGCTTCTTATTATGTGCCCATGTTATTTATTTAAAATGCAGTACTTTAAAACATGCTATCTGTTTTCTTCTTGCCCAAGGTTCTAGGGCAATGACATGAAATCATGCTTTTTATTGCAAAGACTACATGTATATCACAGAAAATGCTTAACTAGAAATGACATATGTAATATGTATACAAGGTAGAGAGTGTGACTAGTAAAACAAGTGGGAAAGAACAAGGCATCGATGCATATATTGTATATTGTTTAATAACATATTTTAATAAGTTTATGGACTTCTTTTATTCAGATATTGGTGGTGGTAAGGGCTCAAATGCAAGGGAGAATGGTACCTATAAAATTGCAAACAAGGGTGACAACGCTGCCATACCTCCATTCACAAATGAAAATGTCCAAGCTAAGGAATGTTCTTCAGGAACAAGGTAGAGAGCTTTAACACAATTGTATTCTGGTAGGAATGGATTTTACTTTAGCTTATGCCCTTTGATTATGATTAATTAGACACCACATTATAGTGGGTGAATGCTTGAAGTTGATTCAGAAATGACCTCTTAGTTTATCTGGTCAGCAGTGTCTATCACTTCTGTAAATAATCTGCCATGTATTCTAACTCAGCCTTTATAATGTGTGAATATTGCCAAATGAAATTTCATTTTACTGCATACTATTTACCTGCAATAAACATACATATATAAATAATAAGGTTTTGATATGTTGGGAAGCAGGTGATTTAAAAAAAAAAACACTTATAGCTATTGGTTAAGCGACGGCCTATAGGTGATTTTAAAAAAAAAAAGATTCAATACCGTCGCTTAAGCACTTCTGGCCATATTTTGAAGATTTTACTTGGGCACTGTTTTGCCAGGAACCAAAAGCACATGATCTGAGACGACAATTGAGAATGAGAGGTTTAAGATGCCATGTGCTTTACTCTCAAAATTGTTCCCGACTGTGTGTGCTGCCTCTTCATGCTTCAAGCTCTCAAGCTTTAAGGTGATAAAATTCTAGATAGTTCTTTGCCTCTAAATTTAATTGGATGGATTTGGTCTTTGGCGAGTGCATGTTAAGCACTTCTGGCTCAAACAGAGCCCATGCAATAAATTCTTGTTGAGCGAGATCTGTATTACTAAAAGTTAGATTTGGTGATTTGCAGGTACCTGTATGTTCGATGGGGCTTGGATATAGCCAATATGTATGTGTTTCTGGGGAAAAAGGAGATACAATCTATGAAGAGATGATTGGAGGAATGCATAAGACACTGATATTGAGAGGGATCGTCTATGATGGAAGTGAAAAGATGGGGAGGAGTCCTTCTAGCAATGGAAGAGAAGACGTTTTCCCTTCACAAAATCCAAATATAGTGACAGTTACTGTAAGTGATGATAAAGAAGAATTCAGCAGCCAAGAGATGATTGTAGCTCTGAAAACATTTTCTTGAGATAAATAATTCTGCATCCCATTGTATGTAACGAGAAACATTTTTACTAAAATAAAGGTTCATAGTAAATTTTAGGGAGATGAAAACTACTAGTAATGTCTTAGAATATTTGTAAAAACCCAATCAGGTTGTTAAGTATTGAACTTTTACGGAATCCATCATATCCATGAAAGAGCTACTAGGCAATACAATGGAGTTGGACTTCCTTTAGAGGTATTAGAAGTGTTTTTGTATTTGTTATAATAAGCACATATATAACTGTTTGTTGGAATTGTTTCTTTTTTCCATGTTAAATCTTGTGAAATTATTATGTACATTTTTCAGTTATTTGTTTTTTATTTTTACCGAGCAACACAATTTATTGCTTAACATGTGTTGTTTGCAGGTAACCTTACTTGCAAGCTTTGTAAAAACATGAAAAGGGCTGCTACTGCAATGTGGATACAGAAGCACGTGCGCAGATATAAAGCTCAGAAAGCTCAGAAGCAGAGGTATCATAAGTGTTTTTGTATTTGTTATAATAAGCACATATATAACTGTTTGTTGGAATTGTTTCTTTTTGCTATCTTGAATCTTGTGAAATTACTATGTACATTTTTCAGTTATTTGTTTTTTATTTTTACTGAGCAATACAATTTATTGCTTAACATGTGTTGTTTGCAGGTAACCTTACTCGCAAGCTTTGTAAAAACATGAAGAGGGAGGCTACTGCAATGTGGATACAGAAGAACGTGCGCAGATATAAAGCTCAGAAAGCTCAGAAGCATGTGCAGTGCGGATACAAAAGCACGTGCGCACATAGAAAGCTCAAAAAGTGGGCAATTGAGTATGAAGAGCCTGTTGCTGAGGGTTTCAAGTTGCTAAGTATGGTTTTGAAGCTGTCACGGGATCCAAGTATGGCTTAGCAACAAAGTACAAGTGGGATAGTTTAGCCAATGTACTATTTTGAAAATTCATCGGTGTACTAGATGATTTTCATGTAAAGTTATATGGAGATAGTTTTTGAGAAAACTCATTTATTGTAATACTTGACATTTCGTATAATATAATTTGTGCAGTTTAAAACTTATATGGTTGCACTTTATATTTGCATAATTCAAATGTGTATTAGATGATGATAAATAATGTATGATTTTTTTAAAAATTTAAACACAATACCATATTAAAAATTTATATTGATTAATAATGGACACCATTAAAACTACTAAAATATAATAACCACACATAAAACCACTAAAAACGACTAAATTAGTGACCAATAAATGAGATTAATGACCAAAATTCATATATAAAATAATAAAAAGTTGAGAGACACGTGACCAAACAATGAGATATAAATGACCAAAAAAAAACCAAAATTCGCATATCAATGACCAAAAAGCAGTTTTGGTGGCTAATTTGCGGTCTTTTAATACGCGACCAAATTTGGTCATATTCTAGTTTGCCATGTGGTCATTAATTTGGTCATAAATGTGGTCATATATTTGGTCATCGATTCAAATATGACCAAATTAATGACCAACTGACAAGCTATAAATGACCAAAATAAAAATGACCAATTTTGGTCGCGTAATAAAAGACCGTAAATTAGCCACCAGCGATCGCCAAACCAAAAGTGGTCATTGATATGTGGATTTTGGTCATTTTTTTGGTCACTAATCTCTCATTTTCCACTAGTGCTGTGTGCACGAATCGACCGACCGGCATGAGGAAGAACTAACCGTGGAGAGAACGAATAGCCAACAGAGAGAATGCACGATGGGCAGAATGAACAGGCGCGTGAGGGAATGAACCGACCTCTGCGTGAGGAGAAACAGACCAGACGTGAGAGCAACCAAACTCCCTAGGGAGAATGAAGACCAGCATGAGAGAAACGAAGGTTCTCCACTGGGCATGCGTACTGTCCAGACTGACAGCAGCCTTCCAAAACCCATGTTTTCCCATGCCCACGTTTCCTCATGCAATAACTACCCCCAACTAACAAAGTCAAGACATTGAAGAGGTTGGAGAGGTTGGGTAAGACAAGAAAGGTGGCAAAACAAGCAAGGTGGCAACACATGGGTTTTCCCCCCATAAACCAAGGTTTGACATCCCCCACCCCTTATCCTTTGGAACCATGCCCTTTTCATTCAACGTTGCACTGCCGTAGTTGGTTGTGGTTTTAGTTTTAATTGATGTGCGTATTTACATGATGCTGAATTATAATGTGCTAAATGGCACAATAAACCATCGGCAACTATCCCCATTGCCGAAATACACACACAACCAAATCGATGGTGGGGCTTTTGCCTTGAGCTCCTCACCATGATCAATTACAATATATACATCATGCAAACGGGGTCAAAACTGGGGACATTACATTACCTAGTTCCTTGTCATAATTTGAAGCAACATGTTCATAAGGAGAAGGAAGATATTCCTGATGTTCTAGCTGGAGATTAGATAGTCCCTCGAAATCTTGTTCCTCTTGGTTACTGCAAATTTCCTTGATTTGCAAATTTGGAAACTGTGAGCTATCCTGACTGATTTTAATGATCATTTGACCAGTAGAAAGCTGATAATTTCCATGCGTAGTTAAAGAAATCAATTCCTCAGATTCACCACAATTGGATTTAATGGTGGTAGGAAAACCTTGAACTCCTTTATAATTCATTTCTAGTTTATGTTTATGGGAAAGTAACTCATTGGTAAGATCACAAGAGAGATGAGGTAGCTCTTGAGGGAGATATTCTTCTTTATTTAACTTTTCATCTTGAGATTGCAACTTATATTCTTCACAACAATTATCAAATGCAAACTCATTTGAATAGTACCTTTTACAGTGCTTAGTGAATGCTTGGTGAAAATCTTTCAATGATTAAATGCTGGAAGGAGGTAAAGAAAAATACCACTGACGTGCATCACCATATAATGAATACATGAACATATTCATATGAACATCTTCATGTTGTTGATCTAGTATATCCATTCATTCGTGAAACTTGAGGAGGTGTTCTACAGGAATGTCTTCTTCTTTCTCCTTGAAGACAGGTAAAAAATATCCCCATATGGATATATCAGTTACTAGATGTGGGAAACCAGGAATGGAAGAGAAGTCAAAAGGTGCAAATGTCTGGGCCAAAAGAGTAGAAAAATTCTTTTGACATCTTAATATTGTGGAGTTGCCACTGAATTCATCTTTCATGGAGTCACAAGGGATGAGATATTTACAAGCAACCGTGCTTGAAGATGCCCAGACCCTAAAATTTTCTGATGTATCTAAAAATTACTGGGAATTAAGAGTTTCAATGGAAGAAATAATAGCAGAAAGATTTCTTAAAATAACGGATGTAGATTTTTTTGCAGTACTACTAGTCTGTCTTAGTAAAGCCCTAGCTTTCCTCAAAATTTCTTCTGAATCTGAAACAGGTGTTGCTGGTGGCCTCTTTGGGTTTGCTCTGGTACTTGGACTTCTTGAAGCCACCTTATATCAATGGAGTCACCAGATAGATGATTATAACCATAATAATATCCAAGCTTTGTCTATCATCAAAGCATGGATTAATGTCATCTCCCACGGAAGCTGAGCCTCAATCTCCTCTCCCCAACAACGATGCCACTTTGTTATCACTCCAAGAAACTCCTCTAGGTTGTAGCTTGAGGATGATTGGTAACTTAAAATGTTTTTTTGGGGGGTTTTTAGATATGGGTCAAGTCAGTCGACCTATGTAACCTTTCCACTCTCAAGGCATGCATAAAGCTCACTCGTTTACAAGGATTTTGGTTGCAATTTGCTCAGAAGTTCGACAATAAGGTGCAGGGATGGACAACTCATCAAGCTGGAAGAATTACACACACAACACATGCATATAAATGGCTAAATCCTATTGGGGATGGTATTTATAAATCAAATATCACTAATAAACCAATAGGATGACAAATATCGGCTTTTTAATCAATCTGAAAATGACCTAAATGCACATTCAGGCATAAACACAGTAAAGAAAGAGATGATGGCTAAATAGATCACAACAAAAGATCTTATCTCATGAACAAGTAAAATGAGAAGCTTGAAAGAATTATTGGCTCATAAATCCCCGAAGTTGAACCCTTATTATAAAATCAATCATGGGCTTTATAGCCTTCTACAAAAATGACAGATCTTGAAAATCCAATCTGTTTACACAAAAAATACTTGAAAGTGATAGTTTTCTTAGATTAGGGCTTCAAACCCTTGCTAACTATTTGTCTATCTATTGTGAAGATCTAGTTCACCGAGCGAATTTTTAATAACTGAAGTGGTTGCTGATAATCACCACTACTAGTTCACTGTGAAATTGCTGCCAACAGCCAGTGTCTTAGTGTTTAACTGAAGTGACCTTTTAATCTGCCAGATTTTATACCTTAACGTCGCGGTCGCTGATCGAAATCCCTGTCTTCTAGCACATCGATGCCCTAGACCGGAGCGTTGTCGTTGTTTCGGAGATGGAACGAACTAGTTTTGTTGCTGTTGGAAGTTGTTTGTCAAAGGAATCGGGGCATTAGTCCTCTATGCCACCAATGAAAAGTCTTGTTATTCGCTAATGCACATAACTGTTATTCGAAATGATTTTTGCGATTGATCGGAAGCCTTGTCCATTTCCTCACCGACACTACGGAGCTGCTTAGATTTAACTCACCGATCTGTAGCCCTTAGTTATTTCGATCACCGATGATTTTTTGTTGATTGATCAAAAGCCGTAGTTTATATATCTTCCACCGTTTCGGCTCCTTAGTGGACTAACTTGCTGATCCGTATCCCTTAGTTCTCTCGATCGCCGATGATTTTCTGTTGATTGATCGAAAACCATAGTCTGTATATCTTTTGTTGTTTCGGATCTGTAGTGGATTAACTCACTGATCCATAGTCTTTAGTTCTTCCGATCACCGAAGTGTTCATCTGATCGTGGAAGCCGTACTCACTAATGCGTTTGAACCTCAAAGATGAACGTTGCCATAGTGTCGGAGGTTCCAACAACTAATCTTCTTAGCATCGGTGATCGGAAGTTGTTTCCTCCAACTTGTTGGTGCCTTAGACCTGAGCGCTGCTGCAGTGTTGGCAGTTCAAATCACTAAGTTCTAAGCATCGGTGATCGGAAGCTGTTTCCTCTAACCCATGGGCATTCAAAATCTCTTTCCTCTAGCCCATCGACGCCTGAGACCGCAATGCTATTGTAGTGTCAGCATCTCAAACCATTAATGATCATCGATTGAAACATCAAGCCACTAGTGCGTCGAAACTTTCAGTCACTATATTCTCCATAGTGGCGGTGCCATAGTGGACTAAAACTAGGAAACATCGGTGTAGTAGAGGACTACACCTCCGATCACAGTTTAAAAATATTTCGATGGTTGTAAAAAAGTTTAGCAATACGCCTAGCCACCGAAGGGGTTTTCCACCTGTTATTTATATTCCATCTTTTAGTGGATTATGAGATGTTCTGATCCTCTCCCAAGCCACCGAAAGCTACAACTTGTGAAATTTTTACCCAAATAAAAAAAACAGAGGCTTTCAAACTGTTAGTGATATTCATATCTTTTATTGCATGAGTTAAATTCTTCATTAGAGGAAATTTGGGGTCTAAAATGGGCCTTATAAGAAAACGTGCCAAAATAATTTTTTATGAGTTAGAATTCAAGAACCAATAGAATTTCAATAAAATAAGTCAACCATAATGGTTGAATTGACATATTTGTCATTAAAAAAAACTACTTTTTTTGTTCGTATTTTCGACATATCTCATTGTGTTTTTACTCAAATTTCGATTGGGAGAGCTCGTTGGATGCGGAATTTGATTTTGAATCCAATGAGTACCCACACTACATACTTTTGATGGACCCCGCTACCCCAAAAACAAGAAATACCTGAAAAATGTGATGATGATGTCATCATCATGTTTTTTCAGGTATTTCTTATTTTTGGGGTAGCGGGGTCTGTCAAATGTTTGCAGTGTGGGTACTCGTTGGATGCAGAATCAAATTCTGCATCCAACGAGCTCTCCCGATCGAAATTTGAGTAAAAACATAGGGAGATATGTAAAAAATACGAACACAAAAAGTAGTTTTTTTCTTTCTTCCTCGAAAATTAATCAATATTATTTTATTATTTTAACTATTATTTTATTATTTTCCTTAGGAGGCCCATTTTAGACCCCAAAATTCCTCTAATGCATACTATCAAAATAAATTTATTTTGGGAGATAACACAATCCCACCTGCAAAGTAGTTTTGTTTGTCTTAATTATGAATTCAATCGAAAAAATAGAATTCTTACTATAAATAAGATCATAAGGGGTGAACCTTGGAGTAATCGTCTAAGTGGTTCTATAGGCCCTCGAAATATCTTCCAAGAGTCTCATGGCCCAATTAGTGCAGAAAATTTGCATTGTTTTTTTAAATATTGATTCCAATTCTTTATTGGTACTTTCTACCAACCCAATATCCAAAGGATGATATTGTGAAGACTCCCTATTCCAAAAATGGAAATTTTGAGTGATCCTTTGAATCAAATTGGAAGTGAAATATGACCCTCCATGTTTGACTATCTATCAACATACCCCAAAACAATAAAAATCACCTTAGGTTTGTAAGAGTCCGAGGATGATTTTCCTAAAAATTAAGGAAGTACTACAAAAATGGGAAGACAAAAATCGCCCCATATCCTATAACTTCCCATTCTCAAATATTGATGCTATCATTGCATTCCATGTAACTAATGCAACCAACTTCAAACTTACACTAGCATAATTTTATGAGCCACTACAGGAAATGCATGTAGTTCATGGTATGGAAACACAAGCACTGGGAGAGAATGTCTCTTCTAAAACTCACACACATAAAGGTTGTGTGCTTAATTTGCATCATTGGATCAATGTAATGTCCCTTTTTTGGAATTTTGGAGAAAAGTACAAATTGGACAAATTCAAGCTTAACTAGTCATGACTCTAGAGGGTTCCAAATTTCACCAAATGGTCCCAAATTTGAAAGGCAATGGTATGGTGAGACTTAAAAAATACCAAGGTGGTTTATGGATACATTGTATTAGACTTTAGACCTCTGCAACCTTGTTTGGGGAAGGGATAATTTTAGGGACGAATTTTAGCCTAGTGGGATATTTTTCCATGTTTTTATCCCAAAAAAGATTTGCCATTTTGCATTTTTTGAAGCCCTGTTTCATCCAATTTTGATGGGGTAAAATTTTTTCACCCTAAAAATCACCAAATTATTATATAAACGATATAAAATCCTTGGAAATTAAAATATTTTTTGAAAAATATCGCCAATCATTTTAAAGTTGGTGTTTTAAGAATTGGTAATATTCGCCAACATTTATACACTTTTAAATAAGTATGGTTCCTTAAAATCATCCCTTGTTTGGGGATGATGAAGAAATGGTCCAAGGGGGTCATTTTTTTTGTTCATTTTTTTTGGGAGTTACCCTCCTTTACAAACTCGAATTCCTTGGCTCATTATATGATATTTTACACCACACCACCATCCAATAATGTTACATTATGCATGTGCTCAAATTTGGATGAATATCATGCCAAGTGTGCGGGGAATCGAGTCACCCAAAGGATCCACAAGCTTCCAAGTGTCTTCATCAACCCATGCCACCTTATTTTATTAGCATTTATAATTTATATGATCCATTTAAATGTGAATATCGTAAAATAAAGTCCTTTTGGTTCCTTATCCCCTTATTACGAAATTTATTGCTGCATCTCAACCTAGGGAACTAGTAGGTTGGTGAAACATTATTTGCAAATAGTCTTATTTCGAAATTATTTAATTGGGGACATGAAAATCCTCCCCACTCAAGATTTCTTTTCCTCAAGCAATTCCAAGTTTGTATCTTGAAATATTTGTTCATATTCCCAAGTGGAATCCTCACTTGGTACTCCTTCCTTTGCTCCAAGTTCTCTCTTATGGTTCTACTCATTAATTTTCTTTAGCTGCAATTTGAGTAGTGACACTCATGTACTGTAATTTTGTGTTCCCAAAATTAAAGATATGCGAATTCTTGATATTGATATATCCTATAACATCATCACTAACAATAAAAGGATTAATAAAATCCATAAAAACCAAAATTTCACAAATAATATTTACCTCCATAGTTTGGAAACCTTTTTTGAACTTTCACCCCATTTTGCTTCACTATAATTCTTTGAATTCGGTACTAAGTTACCAAACTTTGAGTTTATTAATATTCCAATAAAATTTCAGAGAGGAACCACCATTCTTGTTGCTACACTACTCTGATTACAATAATCTTCTCAAGTGGTGACTAAACCTCAATTGTTGCTTCTTTCCCCCAAAATTGAAACCAATGAGACCAAAAATTATCGCAGGGTCCCATATTATCCTGATACATGCATGGTGTGAAATTTCTATGATGAAATGCCATGAACACCAAGCATATGAAAATTGAATCCATCTCTCAAAATTTCTCCCACATAGTAAACTGGAACGCTGCTCTACAACGATGAACTCAAACAACTGAAGGTTGGTTTGCTTTCTCAAACCAACAATCAAACTACTACTCCAAGTGAGATGAAACCGAGCAATGCCATGATCTCATTAATTGTATTTCACCCTTCCAAACATCATAAGTAAAAAATATAGATCATGAAAGTACATAATGACATCATACAAATGTACATCAAGAAGGTATCTCATCAAAGAAACATGAAAGTGCTTTTTACATCCAAGTAAGTGGATCATTGTGTGGCCCATACACACAAGCATAAAGTATTATATAGAATATGATCCAATTGAATAAGTGAGGATCCCATGTCCTATAGTGTTTCTCCAAAATAATGCAATATACATCAAAATAATAATCAACCATGTGTTCTTTCATCCAAGAAGTGAATGAAGAACCTCCATGAAAATTTGAACCGAATAAGGAGCAAGGAAAACATTAAGACTTCAAGTTGCTGAAAGAAGTCTCATCAATACACCCATGAATATGTATATCATCATATTGTAACAAAGGATGCTTATGCAAATGTAAAGAAGATGTCACTCTATTCATTCCACCATCAAAGTTAGAGATGGGAAGTCCATACTCTTCATGTGGAACCATAAAAAGGAAACCTTTTGATCCAAATTTCAGGGGGCATATGGTCTTAATTCAGATGTGTAAGACATAAATGCATTACATGGAGAGGCCACCCTCTATCATTCATCATAAAATCATTAAATGGATAGGCCAGCCTCTCTTATCCATGGTATTTGACAACCCCTAGTTTTGTTCCATCATATGGCTTCAAGACACATTGTACCTCTCCCATCCATGGTATTTAACAACCCATGGTTATGGCCCATGGTATGGCCCCAAGGAACGTTGCAATAATGTTATAAAAAGGCTCTATGCCTTCTCAATAAGGCATTGACGGATTTTTGGAATCCTACATTTCTATTATTATATTGAGTTATTGGGTTATTGGTTATGAGTTCCTTTCTTAGTATAGTTTGAGAGGTGAGGCTCAAAGAACCCTCTTTGAGCCTCACCCCTCCAAGTGGCATATATACTCTATGTTTATTTGTCTAGGCTATCCACATCCTAGATATCACTAATGTGTCTTTCTTATAGCTGGTCCATTATGTTATCTCTTCTCCTCCTCTCTCGGCATCCAAGCCTTCAGGTCTCAGCCCTCAAGATCTAGATCACATTCCACCCATACTTCATTAGGATGAATGGTGCAAAATTTGGAAGTGTAGGATGTAAGAGAAAGAACCAACTCACTGAAATGAACAAAAAGTGAAAATTTTTCATCATGTGAAGGATCCATAGGGGTAAGCGCATGTGTCTCCCTCAAAAATGAAAAAAATTCCTCATAGGTTGGTTCCAAGGTAGTAGAATCATGCATTTCTTCAAAATGTGTGTAACCATTTTCAAGAGTCAACTCAATTCCCTCTCCCACCATAACAAGTGATTGGATATCATCAATTTGATCTTCAAACACAACAAGAACCTACAATTTTCAATGTCTCACCTGATTCCTCATGTCATGAGAATCCTCCAATCAATCTACCATATTACAATTTGAAACATAGGAGGAAGAACAAGTATCTTGCAAACTTTTAATAAGTTGCTCATTTTGATTTTTTAGCTTATGAACATCCTCATTATTATTCAAGTATGATTCATGTAACCATCACTACTACAAAAACTGGATTTAGCGTCAGATTTAGCGCCAAATTTTAGTGTAATTTTTTCTTAGTTGTGATGAACAATCTGGTGCTAAAACAGGCGCTATTGTACATTTTCGTAAAACACCGTCTATTGCGTCTTTTGTTTCGTCTTTTTAAACGTCCATTTTTGCTTCCTTTGTTGTGCCCATTTTTTTGCGTCTTTTTTTACACCTTTTTTTGTGCCCAATTTTGCATCTTTTATTGCATCTTTTTTGTGCCCTTGGTTAGTCCTTGTTTGCACCCAATTTGGCACCCAATTTAACATCCAATGTTGCGTCTGATGTTGCTCCTAATTCAACGTCAAGTTTGGCACCCAATTTTGTATCTATTTTTACGTCTACGTTTACATCTAGCTTTACGTCTAGTTTTACTTCTAATTTTGCATCCTATTTTACATTTTTTTTGCTTCCATGTTTGTGCCCAAAATATCATCATATTTCATGTCATCTTTTGCGTCTAGGTTTGCACCTACTATTCCATCCTGGTTGATGTCTTTTTTTGCATCTAAGTTTGCACCCAGCGTTGCACCTAATGTTGCACCTATGTTTGTGTGTAATATTGTGCCATGTTTTACATCCAATATTGCATCTAGTTTTACATCCAATGTTTCAACCCAATCTACACCCAATATTGTATCTCGTTTTATGTCTTTCTTTGTGCCAATTTTTGCTTACAGTTTTGTGCCTAGTCTTGTGCTTGGCTTTACATCGAATGATGGGTCCAATTTTGTGTCCAACCGAGAATCCACTTTGGCATCTACTATTGCATCTATTTTTCAGCATCACATCTTCTTTTGCATCTAGGTTTTCACCTACTATTCCATCTTGGTTGATGTCTTTTTTTGCATCTAGGTTTGCAACTAGTGTTGCACCTAATGTTGCACCCATGTTTGTGTCTAATGTTGTGTCATGTTTTACATCCAATATTGCATCTACTTTTATATCCAATTTTTCATCCCATTCTACATCCAATATTGTATCTCGTTTTAACTCTTTCTTTGTGTCAAGTGTTGCTCATAGTTTTACGTCTAGTGTTGTGCCTGGTTTTACATCAAATGATGTGCCGAATTTTATGCCAACTTTAATGTCCAACCAAGAATCCACTTTTGCATATACTATTGCATATAGTTTTGGGCCTAATATTGAATATAGTTTTGAGCCTTTAATTGTGTTAGGATTATTAATCCTCCCTTGTCCAAATTTAGTCATATGTCTAAATCGGGAGTCCATCCAGTCTATTTATAGTCATTAGCACCATTGGTTAAACTTGACCTAATTGGGGCACATGTTTCAGTTACCAAAGTGTGGGGAACACTAATTGAGGCTGACTGCCACTTATTGCACTTGATTGCATAAGTTTAGGAGTCTCCTAGATCAATATCTACAATTTAGGAAGCAACTGGGAGTGCCAAAACCAACCAAGGTCAGTTCACCTCAGGAAATGATTAGTCAAGCCAAGTTAGGAGTCAGTTACATTCAGTTAGCGCTAGGTTTAATTGATTGCACACTTGTGGGGTGCTTTTCTCACCTACCACAGTCAGTTAACCATTATTTAATACTAAATGTAACACTTGGTTGTGTTTTAGAACTCCGATGAACTCCGGTTATGATTTAGACAAGGACAGTTAACTACTAGGTCCTCCGATAGTGATTTAGACAATGTCTTGGTAACCTACAGTCAAGTAGAGTCATCAATTTGAACTTCCTCATGTGGATTCGAATTGCTTGTGGCTATTAAAGCCATTTTACATTATTGTAATTATCATTCAGATTACTTTTTTGATTAATGAAAGCATTCACAGCTGCAAGCCTTTTGCACTGTTTCATTCTTCAATTGCTTAGTAAATTGTGAGATCTTCTTTGTGAGTTGTGTATTTGTCTACAGATCTATATGCTCAAATTTAATATGGTATTAGAGCGTCAACATACAAGGCACTTCTCCTCCTCGTATCTCCTACTGGATCATTTTTTTGTTTTGCAGGTACAACTTCGAAATGAATTCATCAGTTCCTCTTCTCACCCGATCCTCAGACTATTTTGAATGGAGAGTGAATATGAATATATGTATGAGAAGACAAAAACTCTTTTCGGTGTCTATTGGACTCGGTAGAAATTATTTTGAGAGTGATAATGACTGGCTAAAAGCAAAGGATAAAGATTTTGAAATAATGGAACTGGCTCTTTCTCCTAGCATGCGCTACCACAGTAGATCTATTAAAGATCCACAGGACCTCTAGGCAAGATTGGAAAGAACCTTTGGAAGCACATGGAGCATCCTTGATCCAAAAATATTGGCCTCCACTCTCTCTGATGAAGTTGTTCAAGATGAAGATGAAGCAGAAGCTTCTACACAGTCAATTCGAATTGAAGACGGTCTCCATGCAGTGACTCATTCTCCTGATGCTCCGGAAGTTCATGAGATCTCTGATATCTCATCTTCTCATATTGCTGAAACAGAAGAAGACATTCAAATTTTTAATATTGAATAAAAAATCTGCTGCACTTCCATGCAAACATTCACCGGTGATTTTCCTTTAAATTTTATGCAAAATTTACTAGTAATTGCTTTCGAAAGTGAAGAGAAATTTGATTTTTCTCCCTCTAATGTTGCTGCTGATGTGCAAATATGTGATACCTTGGATATTTTGGAAGAAATATTAGATTACCAGAGTGATCCATTCGCTCCCCATGATCTAGTTTTTCCAACAAATTCCTGCAGGATTGCATGCAACAAAATTCAGAATTTTGAAGAAGAAGAAAGCCATGCATCCACCGTCTCGGTTAACCATTTATTTGAATATGATATTAACCTTATTGGATCTGATATGATATTATTTAGATATTATCTTATATTTCTTGGTTTAATATATCAAATTCATAATCTTTCAATACCACTTGTAGCTGTTCTCATCAAAGGTGTGAAGAAACAAGTACCACAAGTCTCCTACAAAACTACTGCTGGGGATTTGATTCCATTTCACAGTTTTGGATCTGTTTTGAACCTGTTTAGATCTGATTTACTTTCTGATCTGATATTATTTGGTTCATATTTTAAAATTCAAAAGCATTCAGTCATGCTTGTAGCTGCTCTCACCAATTCCGGTGTGAAAAATCAAGTACCACACTTTCTCTTCAAAACTGCTGATGGTGATTTGGTGTTAGTTTCCTCATATGAGGTTGCTGATATTTTATTATGTGATTCATTATCTATTTCAGAAGCTATATCAGACTATGGAGCTCCAGCATTCGCTCTTCACAGTCCCAGTGCTTCTCTACTATTGATCACATGCTCATCTTCTCACAAAATTAGTAAAGAGGAAGATTTTCTGCATCTGCCTGGACACTTGCTCCTAACACTTGGGGCTGTTCTTACCACTCATGGTTTTCTGTTCATGTCTGCAACATATCAGTTTCTTGAGTGTTCTTCACATTCTCTAAATTCTCAAGAACCTTTCCTCACTTTTCAGTTGACTTCAGTTGCTCTACATGGGTCCAGTCTTCATCCGGCAGCTGTCTATATTTCTGATTTAGTTGAGCATATCATTCTTCTTCCAAAGAGGAAGATTCCTACAGACATAATGATGGAGAGGTTCACATTCTAGGCCCCAGGATACCTGTGCACAGAAGAACCAGATTGATCCTGATTCTACCTACTTAATTAGAAGGGGGGTTTTTTTCCCATGTGGTTTTTCCCCAAGCACCTTATTTTTGAGCAGTTACTTTACTTTACTTGATGTAATGGGTGACCTATGGTCTTAGTTACCAGGGCCCACAGTTTGTCCAAGTTAGCATTCAGGGGGGGGTGTTAGGATTATTAATCCCCCCTCGAACAAATTTGGTCATATGTCTAAATCGGGAGTCATTTCTAAATCGGGAGTCCATCCAGTCTATTTATAGTCATTAGCACCATTGGTTAAAATTGACCTAATTGGGGCACATGTTTCAGTTACCAAAGTGTGGGGAACACTAATTGAGGCTGACTGCCACTTATTGCACTTGATTGCATAAGTTTAGGAGTCTCCTAGATCAATCCCTACAATTTAGGAAGCAACTGGGAGTGTCGAAACCAACCAAGGTCAGTTCACCTCAGCAAATGATTAGTCAAGCCAAGTTAGGAGTCAGTTACATTCAGTTCTAGCTCTCTACATTCAGTTAGCATTAGGTTTAATTGATTGCACACATGTGGGGCGCTTTTCTCACCTACCACAGTCAGTTAACCATTATTTAATACTAAATGTAACACTTGGTTGTGTTTTAGAACTCCGATGAACTCTGGTTATGATTTAGACAAGGACAGTTAACTACTGGGTCCTCCGATAGTGATTTAGACAATGTCTTGGTTACCTATAGTTAAGTAGAGTCATCAATTCGAACTTCCTCATGTGGATTCGAATTGCTTGTGGCTATTAAAGCCATTTTACATTATTGTAATTATCATTCAGATTACTTTTTTGATTAATGAAAGCATTCATAGCTGCAAGCCTTTTGCACTGTTTCATTCTTCAATTGCTTAGTAAAGTGTGAGATCTTCTTTGTGAGTTGTGTATTTGTCTATAGATCTATATGCTCAAATTTAATAAATTGTGTCTAGTTTTTTCATCCAATTTTATGTTTAGTGTGATGTCCATTTTTGTGTCCACATTGTTTTATGTGACGTCCACTTTTATATCCATGTTTGCATTTGGTGTGACGTCTACTTTCACGTCACGTTTTTCATCCAGATTTGCAATTAGTGTTGCATATAATGTTGCATCCATTTTGTGTTTTGTTTTGTATTTACTGTTAATTAAGAATTTAAAATTCAATTATTAATAGTGAAATATAACATTTTTTTATTGTTTTTGCATCCATTTTATTAACTTCAATTAAATGTTGAAATATATCAAAATTATCAAATATCATTAAAAATTCAAAATTAAAACATAACATTTCTGAAGAAGTTTACTGAAAATTCTCAACATCCATCCAAAAATAATAATATCATTGTATATATAATGCTAATTATTCATCAAAAGAACATTGGCAATTTCCAATATAAATAAAGAAACAAGACATTACTAATTATATCACCATCTTGTTTAATCAAATCAACTAAAATTCAAAGGTTTGATCAACGTATCAAAACCTTTCATGGATATCACTAGGGTAAAGTAAAAAGAAGTTATATGATTTAAATACCAAACTAACAAAAAACAAGTTGTATAATATACATAAGTCAAAATTATACATTTATCATAGTTATATATCATCAATAATATATGTAAATATAATCCAAAATGTATCATGTTCTTTAATCAAATCAACTAAAATTTAAATGTTTGATCAACATACCAAAACCTTTCATGGATATCATTATAGTAAAGTAAAGCAAAGTCAAATATATATGTGAATTAAATACCACTCTAACAAAAAAAAATGTTGTATAATCTCTATATATAAATATAAAGTCAAAATTATAAATGTATCATAGTTATATATGTAAATATAATGCAAAATGTATCATGTTCTTGCATAGCATCAGTCTCTAACTAGCACCACCAACATCATCATAAAGATATTGTTCATGATCATCAAAATCGTCATCTTGATTAACCTCGTCGTCATTGTCGCCATCATCATCATCACCATCATCTTTTTCTTCTATATCCAATGTAGGCTCAACATAATTTGGGTCATTATCTATAGAGTCATCAACTGTTGTAATCTGGAAAAAAAAAATCATTATGAGATGTTAGTATTAATTTCATACCACAATGCATATTTCTCATATATTTTTAATATTACCTCATACCAAATTAAAAATAAGTATAATAGAATTGCAATTAATGTGTATGTACTAATATAACTACAAAAAAAATAAAAAAATAAAACTAAATGACAACTTTATAAAAAAGTTTGAAGCTTTATCCAAGATATTGGCGTTTCTTTGGCATTCTAGTGTATTGTCTCTCTACTACAATAAATCATTTGAAAATCTATCCAAGATATTGTAATCCCCTTTTTACTGAATCATAAGTGAAATGACTTCACTGATGGATTTTCAAGTCTTCTAAAAATACATCCTACATTAGATGTCAATGTGTTTATGACATCTAAAGTCAATTGAATAGCCTAATGATGATTTACACAGATATGATAAAACTACCACCACTACATGAAAAAAAAAAGTGAAACATAGAGGCACTCAGACCAGATTTCACGCCAAAACATATTGAAATGGACCCAACTTATGAAATTCAAATTTCTCACAATTCGTTCAAAACTTCAATTCATTTCAATAAAAATCCATCAGACTAACTAGACCTATAACATTGACATGTGTTGCTCCATAAAGACTAGACATTGTAGTAGCTAAGCATGCTAGACTTACAATAGACTATCATTCATAGATATTGACAACACACCAAACTAAGAGATCAATCCATCCCCTCGAGCTAGCCACAGTTCTAGAATGGAACATGTAAATCCCTTAAAAGAAATTTCAAGATCCTGGATTTTGATGCACTTTCTAAGGTTCCCTAAGAGAGGACCACTGAGCATATTGTCAAATGGCATCATCTTCACTGATCTATTCTCTTAATTTAATTTTTCTTACCTTCTCCATTGGCCAAGATGTGATGAGAATTGGGAATCGATTCAACTCACCACATTTGACATGGCTTCTTCATAATTTATTTCATTCAATGCATGTGCATTAATTGAAATTGAACATATAAAAAAAACTTGTCCATATTGAGAATGCTTAATTTAAGTAAAGATGTGAAAGATGAGATATCAAACCAAATTCCTCTTCTCAACATTTCTAGGTGTGCCCTCTGCCAAAAATATATTGGAGGAAACTAGAAGCTTGTCAAAACAGGGTGAAATGGAAGAGGGTTTAATGACTAGTGAAGACGTAAAAAACTTGAAACTTCCATAAGATCCTGCAAAATCTTGTTATGAGATATGTATGTGGCTACCATCAGCCTTGCACCTAAAATAACCCATTTCCATACAAATATTATTTTCAGCCGAGCCATCTGCGCAAATAAATTTAGCATCAAAGAAGGCTTAGTAGTTAGTACAGAATATTGGAAGGTGGCAGGTCCTCTTGGCAGTAAGGAGAATTAGTTATTTAGGTTAACATATACAAAAAAAATCTACTAAATATGAGACAAGGGATGCAAAAGAATATTAGAGGGTCATAATGATATTCAAGATTTACCTACAGATCTAATTTTTTGAGAAATTTTGAGTTTGGTAATAGCAAATAGTGGACAGATTAATAGGTTCCAGAATTACTTCTTTCAACTGTCATGTTTCTCAAGGTTATTGATCTCTCTGGCACCTTAATAACAACATTACCAACTTAACTGGGGTAATTAAAATATAAATCCTCTATCTTTTTCTGGAAACAGAATTTCAATTAGGTTCTGAAAAAATTAAAATATAAATCCCCTATATTCTTCTTGAAACAAAATTTCAATTAGGTAATAACCCTCAGACAATATTTCACGCCAAACATATTTAAATGGACCCAACTTATGAAATTCAAATTTCTAACAATTCATTCAAAAGTTCAATTCATTTCAATAAAAAGCCATCAGACTAACTAGATCTATAACATTGACATGTGTTTCTCCATAAACAATAGACATTGTAGTAGCGAAGCATGCTAGAGTTACAATAGAATATCATTCATATATATTGATAGCACACCAAATGAAGAGCTCAATCCATTCCCTCAAGCTAGCCATAGTTCTAGAATGGAACACGTAAATCCCTTAAAAGAAATTTCCAGATCCTGGATTTTGATGCACTTTCTAAGCCTCCCTATGAGAGGACCACTAAGAATATTGTCAAATGGCATCATCTTCACTGATATATTCTCTTAATTCAAATTTTCTTACCTTCTCCATTGGCCAAGACGTGATGAGATTTGGGAATTGATTCAACTCACCACATTCGACATGGCTTCTTCATAATTTATGTCAGTCAATGCATGTGCATTAATTGAAATTGAACATATAAAAAAACTTGTCCATATTCAAAATGCTTAATTTAAGTAAAGATGTGAAATATGAGTTATCAAACCAAATTCGTCTTCTCAACATTTCTAGGTGTGCCCCCTGCTAGAAATATATTGGAGGAAACTAGAATCCTGTCAAAACAAGGAGAAATGGAAGAGGGTTTAATGACTAGTGAAGACCTTAAAAACTTGGAACTTGCATAAGATCTTGCAAAATCTTGTTATGAGATATGTATGTGTCTACCATCGGCATCGCACCTAAAATAGCCCATTTCCATACAAATCTTATTTTCAGCCAAGCCATATGCGCAAATAAATTCAGCATCAAAGAAGCCTTAGTAGTTAGTACACGATATTGGAAGGTGGGAAGACCTCTTGGCAGTGAGGAGAATTAGTTATTTAGGTTAACATATAGAAAAGAAATCTACTAAAAATGAGACCAGGGATGCAAAAGAATATCAGAGGGTCATAATGATATTCAAGATTTGTCTATAGATCTAATTTTCCAAGAAATTTTGAGTTTGGTAATAGCAAACAGTGGACATATTAATAGGTTCCAGAATTATTTCTTTCAACTGTTAGGTTTCTCAAGGTTATTGATCTCTCTGGCACCTTAATAACAACATTACCAACTTAACTAGGGTAATTAAAATATAAATCCTCTATCTTTTTCTGGAAACAGAATTTCAATTAGGTTCTGAAAAAATTAAAATATAAATCCCCTATCTTCTTCTTGAAACAAAATTTCAATTAGGTAAGAACCCACAGATTTAATAAAATGTTGGTTTACCTATAGTAAGAACCTAGAGAGGCTTCCAACTGTGACTAATGTTGGTTTACCTATAGTTGTTAGGTGAATTTTCCTATGCATATTTGTGTGATATCAAGCCCACTAGGTGGATCTACCCAAGTGACCAAAACGTATTGTCTTTATATGTCCTCCATAATGTTCATGCTCAATTCCTTGTCATTTTTAATCATCATGTATCATTATTGCAATAAGAAAATATTATATTTTGTATATGCATTTATGCACTTTGAGTGCCTTCGTTCTGTGTTTTGTGTGCAACATCAGTTTATGAACCATTCATCTCATAAAAAAATGTATGCATCTCTCACAATTGCCTCCAAATTATATGTGCCGTCAAAGTCCTACTCTTCTATATGCATCTTGTCATTTGTTGGCAACTTAATAAGCACCATTGATTCACGATTCTTTGCATCAAATTTATCCTCTACCAAGGTCTCCTTCCCTACAACTACATCAAGTTATTCCCCATGATTGGGCTCTCTCACCTATTTGTAATAAACATATGTATTGAAGATGGCTATCATATGTTGCTTCTAGGTACTCAATTGCAACCATGAGACTTCTGCGTAGATTTTAAAATTATATTTGACAAACTAGAAATATTTAAAATAATAATGATAACAATAGCAATTAGATAAGTCCTAAGAAACTTACCATTTCCTTTAGCATGGTGCCCAAAGTGTGTTCATTGACAAGAGCTCAAGTTCATCTTCTATGCACAAGATGTAGCTAGTGATTAGAGGCATGTAGTTAAGAGTCACGAAAGACACAGGTCCGGGGTGGTACTAAAGCTAAAACCCTTGCAATTATGTCCACACGCCGCTTTGGTGGATAATTCTAGTACATGTACACAAATAGAGTATTATAGTGTTATATATAAACCTAGTCTTTCTCTTATGGACATTAATTTATTAATATAATATTTAATGTTAAACAGATCAATGCTCGGGAAAAATCCATGTAAACCAGAAGGTGTAGTAGGGATGTCCTCCATTTCATAGGCTATCTTGGCTATCACATCCAGTTTTGAATCCTAATTTTTAAGTTGGGCATGAACGTCCATCCTTATTTTCCATTCTGTGAAAATGGAAAAATTCTCAATTTTTATTTTGCATTTTATGGAGGGCAGATAAGTGCAATTATCATACACCCAAAGCATTATAACTCATGCATGGATTAACTGAAAGCTATTGGTAGATTATTGGGAACTAATAACAGACCCTAGGTATCCCATGCCAAGAAGAAATCAACATTTAAGGGAAGTTTAAATGCTGTATAAATGAAATTAAAATATAAATCTTGTCTTTTTCTGGAAACATAATTTCAATTAGGTTTAAAATAAAAATCCTCTCTTTTTCTGGAAACATAATTTCAATTAGGTTCTGAAAAAATTAAAATATAAATCCCCTATCTTCTTCTTGAAACAAAATTTCAATTAGGTAAGAACCCACAGATTTGATAAAATGTTGGTTTACCTATAGTAATAACCCAGAGTGGCTTCCAACTATGATTAATGTTGGTTTACCTATAGTTGTTAGGTGAATTTTACTGTGCATATTTGCGTGATATAAAGCCCACTAGGTGGATCTACCCAAGTGACCAAAACGTATTGTCTTTATATGCCATGGAGGACAACTCAAAGGATGGAAGACAAATCAAATGATGTATGCCTTTCACCATGCTTGAATACAAGAGAATATGGCATGCAGGACATATCAAAAGATGCATGTCTTTCACCATGCTTGAATAACAAAGAGAATATGGCATGTAGCAAGATCAAAGGATGCATTCCTTTTGACAAAGTATTCAAAGAAAATTGCCATCTCATATGCACAACAAAAAAAACAATACTTCTCAAACAATTGCTCCAGTCTTCATATAGGCTAATTATGAATGAACAAAACTAAAAAAGAAATCTACTTTCCAAAAATATGTACTAAGTATTACACTTTTGAAAAATCCCAACTCAAAAAATGGAAATCTACAAAATATGTACTAAGATTTACACTTTTGAAAAAACCCATGGTATTTGACCCTTTTAATGGTAGAGTGCATGCCTGTAAAAGATTTAATACCATGTTAAAAAATGCAAAATATTGTTGATTATAGCAACATTACATATATAGACAATTGAAAATATACACCAATACACTTTGCTACACTGACTTTTACTATGCATCATAAACTCACATCACATCTATTAGACTAGGACAGATGAAACACTCAAGTTCACATGGAATATGAACAACCACATTTTCTTTACAACAAATTAAAATTAAACTACTAGTTAATTGGATGTCCAGTTATACACTTTTTAAAACATTTTTTATAACTTACACATGGATTAACTGAAAGCTGTTGGCAGATTATTGGGCACTGATAACAGACCCTGGGTAGCCCATGCCAAGACGAAATCAGCATTTAAGGGCAGTTTAAATGCTGTATAAATGAAATTAAAATATAAATCTTGTCTTTTTTTGGAAACAGAATTTCAATTAGGTTCTGAAAAAATTAAAATATAAATCCTATCTTTTTCTGGAAATAGAATTTCAATTAGGTTCTGAAAAAAATTAAAATATAAATCCCCTATCTTCTTCTTGAAACAAAATTTCAATTAGGTAAGAATCCACATATTTAATAAAATTTTGGTTTATCTATAGTAAGAACCTAGAGAGGCTTCCAACTGTGACTAATGTTTGTTTAACTATAGTTGTTAGGTGAATTTTCCTGTGTATATTTGCATGATATCAAGCCCACTAGGTGGATCTACCCAAGTGACCAATTCGTATTGTCTTTATATGGCATGGAGGGCAACTCAAAGGATGGAAAACAAATCAAAGGATGTATGCCTTTCACCATGCTTGAATACAAGAGAATATGGCATGCAGGACATATCAAAAGATGCATGTCTTTCACCATGCTTGAATAGCAAAGAGAATATGGCATGTAGCAAGATCAAAGGATGCATGTCTTTTGACAAAGGATTAAAAGAAAAATGCCATCTCATATGCACAACATAAAAAACAATGCTTCTCAAACAAATTCTCCAGTCTTCATATAGGCTAATTCTGAATGACCAAAACTAAAAAAAAAATCTACTTTCCAAAAATATGTACTAAGGATTACACTTTTGAAAAATCCCAACTCAAAAAAGGGAAATCTACAAAATATGTACTAAGATTTACACTTTTGAAAAAACACATGGTATTTGACCCTTTTAATGGGAGAGTGTAGGCCTGCAAAAGCTTTAATACCATGTTAAAAAATGCAAAATATTGTTGATTATAACAACATTACATATATAGACAATTGAAAATATACACCAATACACTTTCCTGCATTGACTTTTACTATGCATCATAAACTCACATCACATCTTTAAAACTAGGATAGATGAAACAATCAGGTTCACATGGAATACGAACCAACACATTTTCTTTACAGCAAATTAAAATGAAACTACTAGTTAATTGGATGTGCAGTTATACATTTTTTATAACTTACGCATGGATTAACTGAAATCTGTTGGCAGATTATTGGGCACTGATAACAGACCCTGGGTAGCCCACGCCATGAAGAAATCAGCATTTAAGGGCAGTTTAAATGTTGTATAAATGAAATTAAAATATAAATCCTATCTTTTTTTGGAAATAGAATTTCAATTAGGTTCTGAAAAAATTAAAATATAAATCCTGTCTTTTTCTGGAAATAGAATTTCAATTAGGTTCTAAAAAAATTAAAATATAAATCCCCTATCTTCTTCTTGAAACAAAATTTCAATTAGGTAAGAACGCACAAATTTAAAAAAATGTTGGTTTACCTATAGTAAGAACCTAGAGAGGCTTCCAACTGTGACAAATGTTGGTTTACCTATAGTAGTTAGGTGAATTTTCCTGTGCATATTTGCATGATATCAAGCCCACTAGGTGGATCTACCCAAGTGACCAAAACGTATTGTCTTTATATGGCATGGAGGGAAACTCAAAGGATGGAAGACAAATCAAAGGATATATGCCTTTCACCATTCTTGAATACAAGAGAGTATGGCATTTCACCATGCTTGAATACAAGAGAATATGGCACGCAAGACATATCAAAAGATGCATGTCTTTCACCATGCTTGAATAGAAAAGAGAATATGGCATGTAGCAAGATCAAAGGATGCATGTCTTTTGACAAAGGATTAAAAGAAAATTGTCATCTCATATGCACAACAAAAAAAATAGTACTTCTCAAAAAAATGCTTCAGTCTTCATATAGGCTAATTCTGAATGAACAAAACTAAAAAAGAAACCTACTTTCCAAAAATATGTACTAAGGATTACACTTTTGAAAAATCCCAACTCAAAAAATGGAAATCTACAAAATATGTACTAAGATTTACACTTTTGAAAAAACCCATGGTATTTGACCCTTTTAATGCGAGAGTGCAAGCCTGTAAAAGCTTTAATACCATGTTAAAAAATGCAAAATATTGTTGATTATAGCAACATTACATATATAGACAATTGAAAATATACACCAATACACTTTGCTGCACTGACTTTTACTATGCATCATAAACTCACATCACATATATAAGACTAGGACAGATGAAACACTTAGGTCCACATGGAATATGAACCAACACATTTTCTTTACAACAAATTAAAACAAAACTGCTAGTTAATTGGATGTCGAGTTATACTTTTTTTAAAACATTTTTTATAACTTATGCATGGATTAACTGAAAGCTATTGGCAGATTATTGGGCACTGATAACAGACCCTAGCTAGCCCATGCCAAGAAGAAATCAACATTTAAGGGCATTTTAAATGCCCTATAAATGAAATCAAGATATAATTCCTGTCTTTTTTTGGAAACAGAATTTCAATTAGGTTTTGAAAAAATTAAAATATAAATCCTATCTTTTTCTTACTTTCCTACAGGATCTTCAACACACTCATGGCCTGCTATGAGAGGGCTGTTACAGTCACAACCTATTGGGAGAGGAATTATTATAGTCATGACCTATCCATAGGGTTTCCAACAAAGTCATGGCTATCCTTAGAGGGCTCCAAAACAATCAGGGTATGCTAAGAGGGGCCAATACTGTCACACCTAGCCCACAATGGTTTCAAATCAGTCACGACCAGCCAGGGGGACACTACACAGTTCATAGGTTAGGTGATTGAGATAATGGCTCAACAAGAGTGACACTACACAGTTCACAAGTTAGCTGATTGAAATCATGGCTTAGCAAGAGGGACACTAATAGTCCACGAGTTAACTGCAAGAAGTCATGACCCAGTACAATTCACAGTTCAACAGAGAAGGAAACAACCCTTAAACTCATATTTTATAACCCAGGGAAGAAACAACAAAACCCTAGCAGCATATTCCTTGACCCCAAACATAAAGATCAGAGCTGAGGTTTAGCTTCTTGGATAATGTACAAAGAAGGATAAGTCTTGATTTTATAACTTGAAAAAATATCTAGAAAGGTCCTTCTTCAACCCTAGCTTTTAGGGTCGTTACAAATAAAACATAAAATATAAAATTAGGTTGACATAAAGTAAAAATAGAAAGGACCATAAGTCAACCAAAGGGGTCACTAACACCCCCATTGTGCATCACACTCAGATGCAACTGCTAATTCAAAATGGTAGATGCTTTGTGATCCAGAGCAGAGGCACATGTATGTAAATCCTGGATGCACATAGGAACAACATCCAAACCCCAAGTTGAATGCTTGTTTAATAAAAAACAAGTGCATAATCCATTCTCCATCTGGATAGAATTTGAAGTGTAGGTTCAAACAGTGGAGGTAAGCATGGTAAGTTGGATTCCTAATTTCTAATAGAAGGTCTTCGTTAAAATGGATGTAACAAACTGAATTTTCATTTGGTAAAACTCATAACAAGCTACATATATTTTGACATTTTAGGTATGTTACAGTGCCCATAACTGATTATTTAACAAAAACTCATTATATTAGCATACATACCTTAGTTTCCATCCACAAAACAAAATCAATACATTTCTTTTGATGCATCACTTCTTTCTCCAGGTTATTTGGACGTCTTCCATATTTTTGTTCCTGCCAATTTGTACATATGGAGAAATTATATAAGATTGAAACTATGTTACTACAACTTCTATAAGAAGAAATATCATAGATTTAATATACTTACAAAATTTGTTATCAGTTCCTTTAAACCTTTTTGGCCACTATGATGAGTGGCCTTTGACTTTGTTACCCTATCCTTGGAGGCCTTGTCCTTATAAATAAACCAATTGATTTCAATTTCAGAAAATAAAATTATCAATGTTTAATATGAATTAATACATTCGAAATATCATATTGAATGAAAAATTCAATACTTGAGTGATCTCCTCATCGGCCTTTCTTTGTGCTTCCAACTTCTCATGGGATTTTACCAATTCCTTCCATACCTTCATAGGTATGTCAAATGGCCTTTGTTTAAGCCTTTGATCCTAAGGAAATTTTTTTTTTTTTTCTGGTTTGGTTTCAATGAAACCTTTTACAGTTTTCATCCATTTGCAATTTTACCTTCGTCACCGACCAACCAGCCCCAAATTCACCCTCCATGTCCTGTATCAGCATCTTTTTCAAGTGAAGTGGAATTTTAGAGAAGGTGAGATGAAGATGGTCTCTAAATCTCTAAAGGAAAGATTCCCTTATCCTATTGATGAAGGTTTTTCCTACATATGTTCTTCGTATCTCCCCTGAAATAGGGTCATACTCTATTTTAGTACCTAAAGTACTGACACATGATACATAAGTCGAGACTGAACAAGAATTTGAGGTGTCAGGTGTTTCTAGGACATTAGCAAATGCATCAACATAGTGTTCTTCATTATTGGCTGCTACCGTTGATGATCTTTTCTTGGATCTTTTACTCGACCCTCAACTAGATGGGGAATTTATTGACTCACGTAGAACTTGTTGATTAGATGGATCAGGTTGATGAATTTGAGATGATTTTTTTCTGAGGAAACTAATTAAGTATTCAGGATCTAAATATTGGAGTTTTTGTAGTACTTCTGTTGCAATCACATCTATTAGCAAAGCCTCTGTTATTGGATTCTTTCCCTGTCCAAAAAAAGTACAGACATGCAATAACACACACTTAGATTGATACATATTTGAAACAAAATATGTAAAAATCAAGGTCCTAATTGCCTCCAATATCCAAATAACATCTACAAAAAATAACTACACCTCAACAAAATCCTCCCCTATAATGGGATCGCCATCATTAGTATGTGGAAATTGAACCCAGTGATAGAACAATAACACTCACAACAATTATCAATTGTACATGCAAAATCACTCACAAAAGAGACTGAATATGGAGTTGAACACTAAACTGTATTAACTCAGTGTACAATAGCCAACCCTGTAACATGATAGGTTGCTGCAATAAATAATTACATAAGAGATTCGAATGCCTGAGGAGGCAATTTGAATGTAGTCAAAAGCAGGCTTACTAAAATTAAGCAAATCCCCTATAGGTGCATAAAGTAGTTTCCAAATAAGCTAAGGAGCTCACGAATTGGAAAAAGAAATTAGGCAAGCTAAAAGGTGATGGAAGGACAACTCATACATGCTTTTCATAGGAGAAAATAGTGGAGGATGTGGAGGACAAAAACTAGTTAACCTCACCTAGTCAAACTTTCCCAATTGCCTTAAAGCACTGATAAAGCAGGCAATAAAGCAGAAAAAGCATAAGGGTGCCTAGGAAGCCAGGAATAAAGCAGAACTGATTCCTTGAGGTTTTCCAAGAGCTCCATGATTCAAAATAGGCAATTTTGACTACTATGGATAGGTAGATGACAACTTGCATAAGGTGGAATCATGTAACTAGGCAAATAAGACAAAAATGATTAATTTAATGTCTAAGGTAGCTAACTATGGGTTGATTATTCTAACACCCCCCCTTAATCCTAAATTGTGAGTAAACTATTGGAAAATTATAGGGCCTAGCAACAAGGCTTAGTCACCCTTTACATACTGCATGTACATTTAAACAAGGAAAGAGTCAAAAACCCAGTGGGAAAATCCTCCCTTAAACATGGACTGTAAAACAAAATTTGGAAATATTGTCTTCACTCATGCTTCATAGCATGATCAGCAATCCCCAACAGTGATTTGAGATTGCTGAAGGTCTTCTCACAAAATGCTTTGGTGAAGATATCAGCTACTTGTTCTGAAGATGAACAGAAGAGTAGGTGAATGGTGCCATCATGCACAAGCTCTCTGATGTAGTGCATATGGATCTCAATGTGTTTGTTTCTCTGCTTCTGAAATGGATCATTGTAGATTCGAATGGTACTCTGATTATCACAGTAGATGGTAGTTGAGTACTCTGATTTGAAGCCACACTCTCCAAGTAACCCCTGCAACCATAAACATTGAGTTGCTGCATTTACAACTCCTCTGTACTCTGCTTCTGTAGATGAGAGTGCAATGGCACTCTGTTTCTTGCTTGACCAGCTGATTGGCCCTTCTGCAAGCATGAACACATATCCTGATGTGGACATTTTGTCTGTGCTATCACCTGCCCAATCACTGTCAGTAAACCCAATCAAATCAAGATCATATTTTGCTTTATAGAAGATCCTATGTGTCCTTGTTCCTTGAACAAAGTCAAGGATCCTTTTGGCTGCTGTCCAATGGATCTCATGAGGCTGATCCATGTATCTATAAGCCACACTTACTGCATAATAAATATCAGGTCTAGTATGTGTAAGATACAACAAACATCCAATCAATTGCCTATACAGTGTATTGTTTACCATAGGTGAAGAATCAGCTTCTTCCAGCTTCACTCCTGAAAGGAAAGGAGTCTTGCTTGGTTTGCAATCCTTCATTCTGAATTTGTTCAGAAAATCCAAGGAATACTTGGACTGGTGCACCTTGATTCCAGCTTTGGTTTGAGCAATCTCAAGCCCCAAGAATTGGCTTAAGAGCCCCAAATCTGTCATGGAGAAGGCTTGGTTCATTGCACCCTTCAAGGAAGCAATCTCATCCTTTGAGCTTCCTATAATGAGAAGGTCATCAACATATAACACAATGATCATTAATGAACCATTAATTAACTTCAAATAGACATTTGGATCTGATTTGCACCGAACAAAATTCAGTGATAGCAAGTGTTAGTTTTTCATCAATTAAGCTAGCATTATGATCTTAGGATCTTTTCACTGAGAAAATAACAAGTACAGCAATAAAACATGAGCACATCACAAGAGACAAGAGACACAAAGAGTTTTCCTCGGGGAAACCATAAAGGAGAAAACCCCGCAACTTCCTCTAAGATAGAATCAACACCAAAACAGTAAGAGATCTCCCAAAACAGCAGTAGCCTTCTGTCTTCTGTCAAGCCAAAGTATTTCCTTCTCCAAAGGTGCACCACACTTGAGAGAGCAAGTGATGTACTTCACAAGTGATAAATAGAGAGACACACACTCTCTATTTATATTAGTCCATTCACTTAAGTTTCCATTTCACACGTAGGCTCAACCCTAATAATTACTACTCGAGCCTACACCTTAATTAGTGTATAATAACTCAAGTGCCCCAAAACTATGGGAACTTACCTAATGACTTGATATGACTTGTTTACATTATTAATCCTCCCGATCGGAACATCGGGGTATGACCACATGACTCAAATACATAATAGAAACATCCCGGAATAAGCATCGGGTTACAATACATAGGATACATAGAAGAATACATTCCGAAGTTACATATACATCAACACTCCCTCTTAACTAGGAAGGTATTCTTTCAACACAATTTTCAGCACTGGTCTTCTTCTCTGTATCAACTGGATCATCTTCGTCTTTGAGTCATCTTCAAGTCATTTTCTTCTTCAAGTCATCTTCATCTTCAAGTCATCTGGATCTGGATCATCTCTCGATCTGGATCATCACTCGATCTAGATCATCTCTCGATCTAGATCTTTACTGCTGGATCATCATTACTGGATCTGGATCATCACTCGATCTGGATCAACACTGGTGTTATCTCATGATTCTACTCATCATCGAAAGTCTTTACAGAGCCAGTCCTTTTTCATACTGGATGTACCATCTCAGAGCTAGTCCTTTTTCATACTAGATGAGGCATCACAGAGCTGATC
>LPNX010542621.1:271705-371257 GCA_001517045.1 Pseudotsuga menziesii | reverse complement strand
ATACCAGATGTGGCATCACAGAGCCAGCCCTTTTTCATGCTGGATGTGGCATCCTACCCATGGAAGGAACCAATCCTCTCACCATGTCACTGCCCTTACATTTGACCATGGAAGGAACCAATCCTCTCACCATGTCGGAATGGCATTGTACTTATATCCGACCTGCTCGTCGGAATGGCCAACACTCACATCTGACATGGAAGGAACTTAATCCTTTAGCCATGAACAGAATGGTTCAGCCCTTATATCTGACCTGCTCGTCAGAATGGCTATAGATCTCAGCACTCATATCAGTCATGGAAGGAACCAATCCTCTCACCATGACGGAATGGTTTAGCCCTTACATCTAACCATGGAAGGAACCAATCCTCTCACCATGTCAGAATGGCTATGGGTCTCATCACTGTCTCTGGGAGGAAGCCTCGATCTGGAGAACACCAAGTCTCTCTCTGAAGTACTTGAACTTCAGCCTAGCCAATGGCTTCGTCAATACATCAGCTATCTGTTCCTCCATCGCAACATACAGGAGCTTCACTGCTCCTCTCTGCACCATATCCCTGATATAGTGATATTTGATCTTGATATGCTTCGACCTGTCATGGAACACTGGATTTTCTGACAAATTCACGCAACTCTGGTTGTCACAGTGTATACAAGTAGCATCCAACTGGAGATAAAATATATCAGACAGCAGCTTCTGTAGCCATACTGCCTCACAACTAGTTGAACAAGCTGCGACATACTCAGCTTCAGCTATACTCAGTGCCACACAGGATTGCTTCCTGCTAAACCAAGAGATCACACCTGATCCCAAACTGAAGCAAAATCCTGAAGTACTCTTCCTGTCGATGGCACTTCCTGCCCAATCTGAATCAACATAACCCTCCAGGTTAATCTTCTGATTCGCATCATACTTGAGCCCATAATCAACCGTACCCTTCAGGTACCTCAGAATATGCTTTGCAGCAACCAAGTGAACACTTCTCGGATCTGTCAAGTACTGGCTCAAGGTGTTCACAGCAAAGCAAATATCTGGTCTCGTGTTCGTCAGGTACATCAATGACCCAATCATCTGACGATACATCGTATCATCAACCGTATCTAAAGAAGCATCACTCAATAGCTTCAGGTTTGATGCCATGGGTGTGGCCATAGCCTTGCATTCCATCATCCCAAACCTCTTTAGGATCTCTACTGCATACTTCCCTTGTCCAAGGAAGATTCCATCTGTACTCTGCCACACCTCCATACCTAGAACAATAGTGCATCGACACATAACAGGAGCATCACTGGTCTTCTGTCTTCAACCTTGAAGCAAAGGTTGGAATCCGCTTTACTCTCAGTAAAGCCTAGAGTCATCGGTAATCTACCCATCCTGTTGTACCATGTCAAACCTTAGATATTTTGTAGTCACTCCCTCTGAAGCGAAGCATCATACTTCCTCTGTCTTCTGTGCTCTATGCACTGAAAACATTCTGTACCGGAGTGACAAGTAGCTTCCTATGCTACTAATATTCTTTATGACCATCTAGTGTATAGACTTGCATCTTCAGCCTTGTAGCAAAGGTTAATATCTTCATCAGTCTCATCATGTATGTGTTTCAACTCTTACTGGTTGCAAATGTCTCTTCGTAGTCTAGGCCTTCCTTTCGTGAGAAGCCTCATGCTATGAATCTTTCTTTGTATCCCACGATGTTTCCATCTACTGCATGATGGAACTATGAACTTATCTTCAGGTCTCGATACTGCACCTTGACATCATTCTTCTTGAACTAGTCTTCCCTTTCTTCTTGGTGGCTGGAAGGTTCTGCATCAATGATGTCACTACACTCGTCATATTATTCTTCATTTTGAAATGTCGTCACTTGTTCTTTGGAACAAGTTTCGTCCTTCTTTGCTTGCAGGCGATTATGTATGCGATATTTCCTACAAGTCAAATGCAATTGTATGGTTAGAAACATTTCATAAGGAATATTTATACTGGCAAACACTTATGCATAAATATATGATCATGCAACTACTTTAGCCAATACAACATTCATCCATATCTCATTGAAACTTTCTAGATTCCTTCCATCTCTACCAGGACAACATTGAGATTGTGCACTAATCCAATATGTCAGCAAAGAGGTTTCATTCTAGATAAGTAGCAATGGAGAATTTGTATAGCCCCATGAGCTACTTACCTGTCACATGCATATTAGTAGTATACTGTCATTAATACAAACATCCTATCATGCATAATACAATAACTGAATATAAACAAATGCATAACAAAAGAATATCATTAAATGACAATTGAATACTTATCTTTATTTGTTTCGAGGGTAGACTCCTCCTTGAGCCTTCAGCTTCATTGTATTCATAATCGCATCGTTTCTTATCCAAATGCTGAGTTGGATAAGAGGTTCTTCAAGATTTGATTTCTTCATATTCCTCATTGCTTGAGGGATCTTCTTTGGATGGTGAGAGCCGGATCTTCAACTGCTCCTATCTTATCTTCTCTTCTTATGGGTAGAGCTTCTTCTTCTTCCCAAAGTTTGCTGAAAGTAATCACTTCCTTCTGGAACACATTCCTTGAATGAATGAATTCCACGATCCTGGGAGGCCATTCATGGTGGCCATCACCACTTCTGCATTCTTCACTTCTTCTTTAGGTCATATTCTGATTTTTGTTCTTCCCTTCAAATAGCTTGAAATTCTGGAATAACTGTGCTTGCAATAGGTAGTGCTCTGTAGTGCACATGTGCAAGCCTTCTATGCCAAATCTCATTTGGCTCTACTGTGTCATGGATCAAGGCTTGTTCTGGATATCCCTTCAATTTGTACAAGCCTCCTTCTTGTTCTTCAATCACTACCACATCATCGATAGTCTTTCCTTTTGGCCATATGATGACTTGACCATCTATGAATGCAGCCCGCATTCCTTTTGCATCGATGCTGAAATAGGGAGAAGGTTCTTCTTCAATCCTGGCACAAACAATACTTCTTTCATTGTTAGAGACTTACCAGAGTCTAGCTTGAATGAAGATTCCCCACTACCTGTTATTGGATATTGGTAGTCATCTCCTAGTTTCACTTTGTGAGGTGATTCATGTTTTGACAGTTTTACAAAGGATTCCTTGAATCCCGTCATATGTTTGGAAGCCCCACTATCTATAAGCCAATCATCACTTCCATGAGTAATGTTACCTATGAGAGCTGATATCATAACATATTCATCCTTGCTTGAAGAATCTTCACTTTCATATCTGGATCTCTTTCTGGATGGTTCGTCATCCTCTGCAGCATGAGCATGATGTCTTCTTTGGCCTTGACCAAGTTCTTCTTGTGAAAGACTTCTAACCTCGTCTCCCTCTGAAACTGGAACCTCTATACTCAGGTAGGTGTCCAATCCATTTTATTCAGAGAGATCATATACTTCCAGGCTTGGAAGTTTTCAACTTCCCCAAGCTTGTCACTAAGCTGACATGATATATCGTATTGAAATGAGAACCTCAAATGGAAATAGCAAAGGATTAGATCTTACCGATTTGAGGTGTCCGTCCTTGTCCTGGAGTTTGCTGATCTAGGGTTTGTCGCAAAAACCCTAATTTCCAAAACTTGGAATATTTCAGATCTAATTGGATAAATAGATAGATCTCTTCAAATGGAGCTGTCTAATGTACTCCTTTTCTAAAAACAGTGGAGGGAAGCTCCCGGAACAGGAAGCGCTAATTTTCTGATTTCTTCTGCAGAAATGCATGTTACTGTTTTTGTGATATCTCCGAAATTACTAATCCTCTGTGTCTGAAATTTCGCACTGAGGTAACCTCACATGTACCTGATCTAAAACCATAGGTTTCATCAGAATTGGTTTCACCATTTGGGATTTATGATCCTTTTCCCAAGGTGACCTGTTACAGGACTGTTCAGAATAGTGAAGTTGTACGGACTGCCACGTGTCACTGGTTCATCTTCTGAGTCTGATCTTCGGACCACAGAAATTATAGGCAGTTACCTTTCTATAAAATCTTGAGGAATTTCATTTGGACCTTTGTAGCCCAAGATATTACAGATCTCCCCGGGTGTCCTGTTTATGGATGATTTCTGGAAGAGGAAGGAGCCCTAACTTGGAGAGATCATATCTCCCAGAATATAGTGAATCTGAGGCTGATTTTTGGACAAAGTGTTCCTTAGGATTTTATCTTCGGCCCCTGAAATTTTCAGCTTTTGAGACTTCTCGAATCTCAGAATATAGCGACTGTACAAAAACTTAGCAGGTTTAGTATTTAGGGTTTCTCCTAGCTCAGGGTCAAACTAGGGTTTGACTTTCCTGGAGTTTCACCCAACCAAATTTCTTGATCCAGGTCTCTAAACTTCGGTTTTGATGAGGAGAAAAATCATATGCTGGTATCACTCAAAAATTCCTCTTCTGTAGAAAGCCCTAATTTCCACATCGAAATTGAAAATGCTTGAAATTGAATTCCGCATCGACAGAAAGATGCACCCTTTAATGGAGAGTCATCCTATCATACTTTTGCTGAAAATATATGGAGGAAGATCCACAAAATAGGAAGCCCTAGTTCCTGTAGCTACACAATGTCTTGTTCTCAGGTTAGCTCTGATACCATGTTACTTTTTCATCAATTAATCTAGCATTATGATCTTAGGATCTTTTCACTAAGAGAATAGCAAGTACAGCAATAAAACATGAGCACATCACAAGAGACAAGAGACACAAAGAGTTTTCCTCGGGGAAACCATAAAGGAGAAAACCCCGCAACTTCCTCTAAGATAGAATCAACACCAAAACAGTAAGAGATCTCCCAAAATAGCAGTAGCCTTCTGTCTTCTGTCAAGCCAAAGTATTTCCTTCTCCAAAGGTGCGCCACACTTGAGAGAGCAAGTGATGTACTTCACAAGTGATAAATAGAGAGACACACGCTCTCTATTTATATTAGTTCGTTCACTTAAGTTGCCATTTCACATGTAGGCTCAACCCTAATAATTACTACTCGAGCCTACACCTTAATTAGTGTATAATAACTCAAGTGCCCCAAAACTGTGGGGACTTACCTAATGACTTGATATGACTTGTTTACATTATTAATCCTCCCGATCGGAACATCGGGGTATGACCACATGAATCAAATACATAATAGAAACATCCCGAAATAAACATCAGGTTACAATACATAGGATACATAGAAGAATACATTCCAAAGTTACATATACATCAACAGCAAGAAGCTATCAATCTTGGCATACCAAGCCTTGGGGGCTTGCTTTAGCCCATACAATGACTTTCTCAACCTGCACACAAGAGATGGGTTAGTAGAAAATCCTTGAGGCTGTTGCATGTATATCTCTTCAGTGAGATCTCCATTCAGGAAGGCACACTTTACATCCATGTGATGTACCTCCCATTGCTTTGAAGCTGCAATGGCTAAAGCTAGCCTGATGGAGTCCATCTTTACCACTGGTGCAAAGGTCTCATTGTAATCTATGCCATGAACCTGTGAGTAGTATTTGGCTACCAATCTGGCCTTGTACTTTAGAGGTGAACCATCAGCAGCAAATTTGGTCTTATACACCCACTTACATTGAACTAGCTTCCTCCCTGGGGAAAGATCCACTAGCTCCCAAGTGTTCCTCTTCTAGAGTGAGCTAAACTCTTCCTTCATGGCTGCTTGCCATCTTGGATCTCCTACTACATATTCATATGTATGAGGATCTGATTCCACCATCAGATAGAATTTCTCAGCAAACATAGCATCCTTCATGCATAGAGCACTCTCAAATTGAGATCTAGTCCTTTTAGGGTCATTGGGATTCCCAGCTAGCTCTCGTGCTACATGAATGGTCTTGGCTGCCCATTTTGGCCTTTTAGGGATGTTAGGATCTGCAATAAAATCATCACTATCAGACATATCAGAATCAGCATGTTCAACAAACTCTTCACTTACTTTCAGAGGATCTGGTGGTGAAGAGGCTTCTCCAACTTCCACTGCTGCTAGGGGTTCTTCTTAAAACTGAACGCACCTTTCAATGAAGTCTTTGTTTGTGCTCAAATTTATCAGCTTGTACCCTTTTGAATCTTTAGAGTACCCAACAAATAGACACTCTTGTCTTTGGGGCTGCAAAGCCTTTCTCTTTTCTGTTGGAATTCTAGCCCAAGCCTTTGAGCCAAAAATCCTGAAATGGGTCACATCTGGCTTGTGCCCACTCCATGCTTCGAAAGGAGTCATACCATCAAGCTGTTTATGAGGCACCCTATTTTGGATATAGGCTGCATAGTTGATAGCTTCGGCCCAGTACTTTGGTGGCAAAGTTTTGGCCTCCATCATGCATGTTTCCATCTCCTTCAGTGATCTGTTCTTCCTCTCAGCAACACCATTTTGTTGTGGTGTGTAAGGGATAGAATGTTGCATCTGAATACCTGTATCTACACAATATTGAATAAAATCATACTTGACATGCTCACAACCATTGTTAGATCTGAGGGCTTTGAGTTTCCTCCCAGACTGGTTTTCAACCAAAGCCTTAAAGACTTTGAAGAGGCCAAAAACTTCAGACTTGTGTTTCAAGAAGTAAACCCAGCAATACCTGGAAAAGTCATCTATGAAATTCAATGCATATTTGGCCTGACTCATGGACATATGAGGGAATGGCCCAGCAACCTCACCGTGGATCAACTCAAGGGGTGCAGAGGTTCTCTCATGACTAGCTCTCTCAAATTTATGCTCTGGGTGTTTTCCTAAGCTACAACCTTAGCTGACTCCTTTGGAAAATTTTATCTTTGGTAACCCTATGACCGTCTCTTTTTCACTAATATTAGAAAGATACTTGTAATTTAGGAGGCCAAATATTTCATGCCAAATCTTGCTTGCTTCATTAGCATGAATCAGAAGAGCAGAGGGGTTTGAGTAGGGTAGGAAGTGTGAGAACATGTATACCTTCAAAGTATGATTTGAAATTCCTTTTGCAATGACTTTACCACTTGAGATCTCTGTGATCTCAACTTCAATAGGGGAGAATATGAACTTCTTTGGAGACTCAGTTTGATTCATCGGATACACTGATAAGAGGTTGGAGGCAAGACTAGGGACATACAACACATTGCTAAACTGACCATGATCAAGATCAATCCTCCCTTTGCCCAAACTCTCAGTGAGAGAGTCATCTCCCAGTACTATTGGTGGACCTTTCAACATGTCAAGTGAGGAGAATGCCTCCTTGGTCGAAAGCATATGTCTTGAAGCTCCAGAATCAATGATGAAACTAGGTGAGCTTGATGTGCCAGTAACCAATGCATGAACTCTCTCTCTGTCTTCTGAACTTGATCCTCCTTCTCTCTTCTTTGAGCTGTCTAGAAGGGAGATGCCATTCTTCTCCAGGAGTTGGGTCAGCATGTCTATTTGCTTCTTCATGCAGGAGCTCTTAGTATGATTTCCCTTACTACAGTATGCACACTTGCTCATTTCTCCTTTATTCTTCTTCTTCTGGTAGTTCTTCTTGGAACCTTGTGGCTCCTCTGGAGACTTGTTCTTGTCTCTCTTTTTCTCAGGTGGTATTTTAGCTTTCTTTTTTCTTTTTGAATCCACCCTCAAATATCTAGCAACCAGATCTTGGTCTTTGGATGGTTTGATGGTGCCCATCATCACCAGTTTGTCTTGTTCCTGTGTGAGAGATTCCATGAAATCTGCAAGGTTATGAATCTTCCAGGTTCAAGCTGTCAACTTTGTGGCATAGAAGGTTGAAACAAACACTGAATAGTCAGGGCCAAGATTTGAGAGTATGGCCAAGACCAGGTGATCATCCTTCTTTTCGATCCCACATTGTTTTAGCTACAAAACAAGTGCTTTGAACTTGGAGAAATAGAGTTGCAGGGATTCAAAGCTATTGGGACTCAGGGAGATTAGTTAATTCTTGATTTGATGTCCTCTCAGCTCATATATATTTCCAAAAATATCAACAAGCTTATCCCATACTTCATTCGGTGATGTCAATCCATCAAGATGGAAAAGGAGGTCTCTGGAAATACTCAGACGCAAGAGACCATAGGCCTCATCCCTCCTGTTGTGCCATTTTATCTTCTCTGCAGCTGCATTGGGCTCTGCTTCTATTGCCATAGTCACCCTGTAGAGGCCTTTCGCTCTCAATAGTATCTCCATCTCTGCTTTCCATTCAAATAAATTGAAAGGAGTCAAGATGATCTTCTGAGATTGATCCATAGCTCAGAAATTGTCCCGATTGTCAGTAGAAGGATCCCAGTCACTGATGTCGAACCTGCAAAACAAATTTGAAGGAGAGAAATTGATCTATAATGGCTCTGATACCATGTGGAAATTGAACCCAGTGATAGAACAATAACACTCACAACAATTATCAATTGTGCATGCAAAATCACTCACAAAAGAGACTGAATATGGAGCTAAACACTAAACTGTATTAACTCAGTGTACAATAGCCAACCCTGTAACATGATAGGTTGCTGCAATAAATAATTACATAATAGATTCAAATACATGAGGAGGCAATTCAAATCTAGTCAAAAGCAGGCTTACTAAAATTAAGCAAATCCCCCATAGGTGCATAAAGTAGTTTCCAAATCAGCTAAGGAGCTCATGAATTGGCAAAAGCACTTAGGAAAGCTAAAAGGTGATGGAAGGACAACTCATACATCGTTTTCATAGGAGAAAAGAGTTGAGGATGTGGAGGACAAAAAACTAGTTAACCTCACCTAGTCAAACTTTCCCAATTGCCTTAAAGCACTGAAAAAGCAGGAAATAAAGCAGAAAAAGCAGAAGGGTGCCTGGGAGGCTAGGAATAAAGCAGAATTGATTCCTTGAAGTTTCCCAAGCACTCCATGAGTCAAAATAGGCAAGTTTGACCACTATGGATAGGTAGATGACAACTTGCATAAGGTGGAATCATGTAACTAGGCAAATAAGTCTAAAATGATTAATTTAATGTCTAAGGTAGCTAATTATGGGTTGATTATTCTAACATAGTAGCCCCATATGCATCCTCATCTAGCCTCTACTTGAATCCTCAGGGGAAATCAATGCTACTGCTTGGTGCTACTAGGTGATCTAAACCCATCCACCTGATCTTTTATCATGTCAACAACCTCCAGCTTTGGTAAAATAGGCTAACCACATTTAAAATGAGGTAGAAAACTTAAGTTGCATGGTACCCCTAAAATAGGGTCAAATATTTGGGTCAATAGTTATTTTGTTTCCGGTAGCAAAGAAACACCATATCATGATGGATTTATGTGCACATTTACAAGACAAATGATAGAAAGTCACGGAAGGTACTCCAGATTCCATAATCAGCCTTAACAGCAAAACAAGCAGGTGGACAGATATGACTAAGTTATAAAAATCCCTGGGGCTACTAGTTGTGAGAAATAGCATGCATATAATTAATTTTTATATAATAAGTTGACTTCCGTTGACATAAGTAAACTTCCCTTTTAAGTTTTTTTGTTTGTATTGTGCAATTCAAGTTATGACAGAATCACAGATGCTTCAACTAGGATTTCTTTGCTTACAGGTCTCACAATTAATCTTATAGGTCTAGCCTTTACTCTTTTGCGGCTTTAAAATCTACCATATATCATCACTGCATATTAAACCTTTTATACCAGAAAGGTATTTCAACTATGAAATATGATCAACTATGAAATCAGAGCCTATATACCATAGAAGAAATACAACCACCTTGTTCAGAGTGATACGCAAAAGTACAAGCCAATATCAGTTTTTGACAGTGAAAGATACCCACATATTTTTTATATTAGGAGACTTTTTCCATGCCTTCAGGTCAAATTGTTGCCATCCTAAGATGGAGGATCTTTTACAATAATCTGTTTTAGGTGCTTCAATTAAAACATGTGCATACTCTTAAGAAGTAATTATCCCCATTTGAGCAAAGTCATCTCCTCTGCACTTGCATGCTCCTATAAAATAGGAGTTGCAGTAGTAGGATTGGGAAATGTACTTTATGTGATTGGTGAGGTCATTGGACCAGGTCGACAGAATATTGATATACAACAGCTTTCTGATGTGGATATTTTAAGCATTAAAAATGAACGGCCAATATGGCATCCATAAACACCTACGACATGTTGCCGAGGCACTATAGTTGGTTGTATTGTACTAAGAATTTAGTTTGTGGAAATTAAATGTTACCTTAAATTTGTGAGTATTTCCAAGATACTAAATTTAATTCCAGTGTCCAAGCTACTGATTCAGTTGATAGAATACAAGTTGTGTAATTATTTTTTAATATATTTTCCACTAGACATGCAAATAACAGGCATGCAACAAAATGTAGCAAAAAACAACTAAATTGGATTCAGATAAGAAACTCAATTAAGTGTAATTGAACTTGCAAATTATATAATTATTGTATGTAACTCGGTATTATATAATTATTGTATATAATTATATAATTCGGTATTCACACCTTGCATTTCTTTAGGTATTATTAAAAAATTGTGCAAAGGCTAAAGATGTCATCCTTCTTGCTAAGTTGAGTTATGTGTTTCCTAAACTTGCCTAAACTTGTAGTAGCAAGCCATTTGATTCCTCACCTTTTTTTATTGTGGCCTAGTGTAATTAGAGTGTTCGGAATCCAACTAAAGACATCATTCATGTCTTGTATGAAAATCCAGAGGCCCATCAATTGGCCATATAAAAGTTGTATATAATGTTTTCTTGGATATTGATATATGGAAGATCTTGGAATGCTATATCTAACTGTCTTCGTATCGAGCCATGTAGACGTCTAGCTTTGTGGTATGCACAATGCTTATTTCAAGTAAGTGCAATTTATACTTGGAAGCTGAAGTCACAGGTTTGTTCACACAATTAGGTAAGGATTTTGTGACTCTGAAGTGGATGACTTTTTATCTCAACCTAGGAAGAAAATAAACTTTGCCAGATTTGGAGTGGCATCTTGTCAAGTGCTTTTCAAGGATATAATTGTCCTAATCAACTGGAGTTCCCTGCCAACCTTCTACAATCTAATGATGATCTTGTCAAATGGTGAATGTCTTTAGGCAGTGTCTCAGACATTTACTATTTGACATTCAGAGAGCATAGTTGGTGGGTTTTACATTTTTTATAACCATATTTGTGAACTTGGGGAGGAAGGCTAGAAGCGGTTTTCTCTACCTCTGAATAGTTCAATAGTTTTCATGGATGCTGACTTGGAAGTATGCAAACCCCAAAATTTAATTTCTCTTTATCATTAATTTCACATTTCATGGTTTGTAACTTGTTCCAATAAGTTCAGCACAAAACAAATTATCCTTTCGAGGTTGTAGGTACCAGTTATGATTAGGAGTTTGATTTGATAAAATGGCAGCCTGCAGAAACTATATAATAGCTAAGATGTTTTGCATGTATTATAATTTTGGTGCCATCTTTGAGTTTTGTTTCACATGTTATTTGTAGCATTTCTNAAACCATTAGACACCAAATAAACAAATTTTTATCATGTATATATCATGATCATATATGGGTGAATATAATAAAATCGCACAAGTTTGATACATATTTGGAACAAAATGTGTAAAAATCAAGGTCCTAATTGCCCCCAATATCCAAATAACATCTACAATAAATAACTACACATCAACAAAATCCTCCCCTATAACGGGATCGCTATCATTAGTAGCCCCATATGCATCCTCATCTAGCCTCTACTTGAATCCTCAGGGGAAATCAATGCTAGTGCTTGGTGCTACTAGGTGATCTAAACCCATCGACCTGATCGTTTATCAATTCAACAACCTCCAACTTTGGTAAAATAGGCTAACCACATTTAAAAATGAGGCAGAAAGCTTAAGTTGCATGATACCCCTAAAATTGGGTCAAGAGTTCTTTTGTTTCTAGCATCAAAGAAACACCATATCATGATGGATTTATGTGCACATTTACAAGACAAATGATAGAAAGTCACTGAAGGTACTCCAGAGTCCATAATCAGCCTTATCAACAAAACAAGCAAGTGGACAGATATGACTAAGTTATAAAAATCCCCGGGGCTACTAGTTGTGAGAAATATCATGCATATAATTAATGTTTATATAATAAGTTGACTTCCCTTGAAATAAGTAAACTTACCTTTTAAGTTTTTGGGTTTCTATTGTGCAAGTCAAGTTATGATGGAAACACAGATGCTTCAACTAGGATTTCTCTACTTACAGGTCTCACAATTGATCTTATAGGTCTAGCCTTTACTCTTTTTCTACTTTAAAATCTACCAAATCTCATCACTGCATATTAAACCTTTTATACCAGAAAGGTATTTTAACCATGAAATCTAATCCTATATCCCATAGAAGAAACACAACCACCTTGTTCAGAGTGATACGCAGGAGTGCAAGCCAACATCAGTTCTTGACAGTGAAAGATGCCCACAGATTGTTGATATTAGGAGATGTTTGCCATTCCTTCAGGTCAAATTGTTGCCATCCTAAGATGGAGGGTATTTTACAATTATCTATTTTAGGTGATTCTATTAAAACATGTGCATACTCTTAAGAATTAATTATCCCCATTTGAGAAAATTCATCTCCTCTGCACTTGCATGCTCCTATAAAATAGGATTTGCTTAGGATTGGGAAATGAACTTTATGTGATTGGTGGGGTCATTGGACTAGGTCGACAGAATATTTATATACAACAACTTTCTGATGTGGATATTTTAAGAATTAAAAATGAACGACCAATATGGCGTCTAGCAACACCTATGACACATTGTCGAGGAACTATAGTTCGTTGTACTGTACTAAGAATCTAGTTTGTGGCAATTGAATGTTACCTTAAATTTCTGAGTATTTCCAAGATACTGAATTTAATTCCAGTGTCCAAGCTACTAAGTCAGTTGATAGAATACAAGTGGTGTAATTATTTTTAGTATCTTTTCCACTCTGCATGCAAATAAGAGGCATGCAACAAAATGTAGTAAAACACAACTAAATTGGATTCAGATAGGAAACGCAATAAAGTCTAATTGAACTTGCAAATTATATAATTATTGTATGTAACTCTGATTTATTGTATGTAAGTATTCGGTATTCACACCTTGCATTTCTTTAGGTATTATTAAAATATTGTGGAAAGGATAAAGATGTCATCCTTCTTCCTAAGTTGACTTCTGTGTTTCCTAAACTTGCAGTAGCAATCCATTTGATTCCTCACCTTTTTTTATTGTGGCCTGGTGTAATTAGAGTGTCTGGAATCCAAATAAAGACATCATTCATGTCTTGCATGAAAATCCAGAGGCTCAGCAATTGACGATATAAAAGTTGTATAAAATGTTTTCCTGAATATTGATATATGGAAGATCTTGGAATGCTATATCTAACTGTCTTCGTATCTAGCCATGTAGACGTCTAGCTTTGAGGTATGCATAATACTTATTTCAGGTAAGTACAATTTATACTTGGAAGGTGAAGTCACAGGTTTGTTCACACAATTAGGTAAGGATGGTATGACTCTGAAGTGGATGACTTTTTATCTCAACCTAGGAAGAAAATACCTTTTCCAGATTTGGAGTGGCATCTTGTCAAGTGCTTTTCAAGGATATAATTGTCCTAATCAACTGGAGTTGCCTGTTAACCTTCTACAATCTAATGATGATCTTTTGAATAGTGAATGTCTTTAGGCAGTTCCTCAGACATTCACTATTTGAAATTCAGAGAGCATAGTTGGTGGGTTTTACATTTTTTATAACCATATATTTGGACTCAGGGAGGAAGGATAGAAGTGGTTTTCTCTACCTCGGAATAGTTCAACGGTTTTCATGGATACTCACTTGGCAGTATGCAAACCCCAATATGACTACTAGAGGACTAATGTAAAGAAACAATAGAAGAGGAGGTGGGTTCAATCATTGAAGAGAATAATTCTTATGAAGAAAACAACAAATATAAAAAAGCACAAGTAACAAGTAACAGGATGGTATAAAAAAAACAAATACCTATTTTGGTATTAAAAAAACAAATACCTGTTCTGGTCTAAAAAAAAACAAATACCAAATAAATAAATTAAAAAAGAAAATACCTATTTTGCTCCATATGTGCTTCCTCCTCCACTTGCCATTGCCGCAAAGCACAAGTAACAACCTGATGCATTGCTTTTGCTTAATATTCTCAACCTCCAAGGGTGATTTTCAACCTGCAAGGGAGAAATATGCATTCAACTTGAAAGAACCCATGCTTTTTAAGTTTCCTCCTTCCACACTAGCTGCCACTATGTCCACTTGTGTGCTACCCATGGATTTGAGTCCAGGATTGCACCCAGGAATGCGTCGAGCCCTTCATACAATTTTACATTGATTCGGGGTGCTTTCCTAGGTGCCACTATGTCCACCTGCGTGCTGCCTAGGGATTTGAGTCCGGGATTGCACCTAGGAATGTGCCGAGCCCTTCCTGCGATTTGACATTTATTTGGGGCGCTTTCCTAGGCACCAATTAAACCTGGGATGGCCAAACTTGGGAAATAATGTAAATATATCCCAGGATTTGGTGGTCCACAGATCTATTCACTGGTTCATCAAATTGATGTTGACTTAGGGAGTTGCAGGCAGCATTATCCTTCCCTCCACCTATCGATCGAATGAAACTCCTGAGGACTATAGTAATATTCTGCGTGGGGTTTAGTGGAAGGTAGGCATGGTAGATTCTGCGTGGGGTTTAGTTGAAGGTAGGCATCGTAGCTTCTGCTCGGGGTTTAGTGGCAAGTAGGCACCCTTAACTTCAATGTAAATATCTCAATTTCCAAATTTCTGGTTACATGTTCCATCTCTGAAAGGGGTTAGAAGGATTTGTTTCTCTCTTTCCTCGTGTTACCCCTTGGTTGGATAACACCCAATATGATCCCTCACTATCGTTTGGTAAAAGTAAATCCCTCCTTTTGGCTAGCATGAACCCGTATCCGTTCGAAAAGAAGTATTTGAGGTTGCCATTTATTTACAGATAGATTGGTTTCTTCGATTCTCATGCCCATCGGACAACTTTGCTATTGCTAGTGGTTCTGGATTTCGATCTATAAATGAATTTCTTCATCTGCCTTTACGTATCATAGTTTTCCAATAACTGCTTCACCCAATACATAAAATGGATGACCTTGTTAAATAGCTTTGTCTTTTTGGTTTCTTTGACTATGCTTCACTATGCTGTGATTATTCATTTAATCATTCTATATTGCAGTTGTGTTGTTCTTTTCATCCCCTTCCCCTGTTGGGGGTAACCACACTAGTTATTTTTTTGTTGCTTCAGTTTTCTCTCTCCAGTAGTACCTCATAGGTTGGTTCCCCAGGTTGCCTCTGACCCACACACACTATAGAGCAAGCATCGTTGCATTTTGAAGTGTTTTTACCTTTAGGCTGTTACTATTCAACTATAGGGCAAACTTGCATTCTGAAGTGTTTTTACCTTGAGGCCGTTACTATTCAACTATAGACCAAAATCAAATGCATGTAAATCATAGTATTTATCTCAAACAATAAACAATTAACTTAAATGGAGCCACAACAACAACAGTTTATCTTTTATTAGTTAGTATACACATTTTTTATTCACTTTTATAACCAAAGTCTTCAAGTTTTTTCATGATTCCATGTAATTATAAGTTTTTTCATTGTTTTGAAAAGTTATTTTTTATGATAGTTTATTTGGTAGTATACAAGTTTGGTCTATAGATACACATCGAGTACACAATAACACAACTATTAGCCAACAACTTTGGGTTTTGGGGACATCTTTAAGCTCTAGTATTAGACTTACTATATACTGTTTTTTATTAACATGCTCTATAATATGGTCACAACTAATTTTCAATATAAGAAAGATACTATATTCTATTAGAAAAATACATATTCTTTTTCTAGGGCACTTTAATGCTAGAACACAAGAACACAAGGTAAGTAAGTTGTAATCCCAAGAAACATATAAAACTTTAATAATTTTTTTTGTTATGAGACCATTTCATTAAATTTGGATTCACTTTAGTCTAAGCCTCTTCGAAGATAGGTCAAATCAATTTTTCCAAAGTGTGATATTGGTGTTTCCAAAGTGAAAAATATAATTCTAAATGTGCCAATATCATACTGAAAAATAGAAAAATGGATTTAGAAGTGATAAACCCCATGAAAAAATCCCCCATACTACCTCTTGATTGCTTCAAGCCATACTACTATTGCTCCTTTAACAATTCTCCATTGTTTGTCAATAAACTAACGATTGAAATTCCTCTTAGTTTATTTTTCTTTCAAGCAAACATTCCAATCCCTCTAATTTGCTCCTCATTGTATGATATATTTCAATATTATTACCATTTAATAAAATTTGTTATCATTATTGTTTATTATAGGAGCTAGAGGAGGCCATGGACACAAATGAAGACATTTCTGAGTAGGAAAGAAGACCTCGTACTATTAAAGCACGCTGCATGCGAAAGTGGGTGGAAGAGGATATGACAATAGAGTCTACAGATGCAATAGAAACTGACCTTAATGAACGATGGGTTAATCATGATGATACTACATGGGATGAATACTTACAATTGTTGTTTTTAATTGTTCGATATCAATTAATTTAGATAATTGTACAATACAATAACATTATATAGTCTATGATCCAATCTTGGAAAAAATTAATGCATGTGTTGCTTATTTTAGGTTGACAATGCAATCAAAGCAAATGAGGAGTTGATGCATTATGTTAGACCAATACAACGATCTATCCTTAGACATGGGCCTCCTACTATTAAATCACGCAGAAAACAATGGGTGGAATAAGATATGACAATGGAATCTGCAGATCCAACAGCAAATGAGCACAATGAACAAGAGGTTAGTCATGACAATACTACATGGAATTAATACTTTGAGGTGATTGTTGATTGTGTATGTTCTACATGTTGTGGAAAAAAAATTCAAACGTGCAATTGTACAAAGACGTCACATAAATGGTTACAATATTTTAACCAATAATTGTTATGATCTAATATTAAATCATGGTTGCATTTAATTATAGGTTGATGCTGATGATATGGCTACTAACGGTCAAGGTCCAACTAGGTCATTAAGAATTCAATGTGATGATCCAATTCATCCTTTAAACCATACTAGGATAAGAAGAGAAGCATTGAAGAGAGAACTACCACCTACAAAATTTGAAGAATTAATGAATTTAGCAAGAATTGATGCCATGCCTCATCATGTTCATAGCGAACTTGATGATGAAAATGAAATGCACGAAGAAGGATTGAATGAAATGCTCACAAGTTTCTTTGTGGATGGAAATAGTGATGAGGGTGATGATCCTATGCATAACATTAATGATGATATAGAGGGAAATTGCCACCGTAAAAAAATTGGCGATATTAACATTCATGAATCAAGAAAGCAAGCAGCAAAGATAGTCGTGTTCAAGTCGGGTGAAAGTAGAACATCAAATCTTTCATGCACATTAATATTATTGGAAATCAAGTCATTATTTGGTTGGTCAGATAAGAGCTTCACTACTTTGATAAAGTACGTTGAATTATATTTATGGATTTGCATTGTTAATTGATTTACGCAATTAGTAGATAAGTATTAAATTCAAACGAATTTATTTAAGTGGACTTTAAATGGATATATGTTATATAAACAATGATATTAAATGACATTTCTAACATACTTCTCTAAAAACAATATTACAGGGCACTAAAGGATAAAATATTCCCTGAAGATAATGTGTTGCCATCAACTTGTAGAGAAGCACATCAATTATTGGTTGAGTTGGGGGTAGAAAATAAGCAAATTCATTCTTGTCAAAATGATTGCATCTTATATAGAGTTGAATATCAAAATAATCAAGAATGTCCTGTATGCAAAGAGAAGAGATATCGTATAGATGTACAAAGTCCTACTGTTCCAAATAAGGTTTTATGCCACATGCCAATTATACCTAGAATTCAATGAATGTTTCGTTGCAAGTCACTTGCACAATTGATGGACTGGCATGCAAAGAACAGGAGTAAAGATGGATTCATGCAAATTCCAACAGAATATAAAGCAATGAAACACATAGAGGAAAAATGTCTAGGAAAATTCAAAGATGAACCCCATAGTATTAGATTTGGGCTTGCAATAGATGGAGTGTGCCCATTCTCTTCCATGAGTGCAACTCATACTGTTTGGCCAATCGGATTGATAGTATACAATATTCCCCCATGGATGAGTGTTAGAAAGGAGCACCTTATGCTAACTCTCATTGTTCCAGGAAAACATCAAGTAAAAAAATTAGATGTTTATATTGCGCCTTTTATTGATGAGATGCAATTGTTACGGAAAGGCATAAGAATGTATGACATATCACGCCCTCCATCAAATAGGTTCTTCATGTTCTATGGAATACTATGTTGGACAATTCATGATTTCCTGGGACTTGGTGTTTGTTCAAGTAAGAAAAATAATTTTTATATTTGCACATCATAATTTATTTTCAATTCAACTTGCATATAACTATTACATTATTATAATTTTGTTATAAAAATTAGTTATTCGATTGCAGGGCTAAAAACAAAAGGTTATTTTGCATGTCCAAAAGAACCGAACAATTTGAGGGGCGATATTCTAAAGATCTACGCAAAGTTATTTATGCAAAAATATAGGGTTTTTATACCACTGGATCATAAGTTCAGAAATCGCCTAAAGAATCAATTTGATGGAAAAATTGAAAATAGACCTCTCCCAAGGTTATGAGTCCTGTTGATTGGCTTAAAAAGTATGAATATGCTGAATTGAAATCTTGGAACAATTTTTTTCTTCATTATCATTCAATTGAGGAACCAGAACAAGTTAGCGTTGAAATGCCAAAAGGAATGAATAGGAAATCCATATTTTATGATCTCCCTTACTGGAAGGATCTATTAGTATCTCATTTACTAGATCCTATCCATATTTTCAAAAATGTCCTTGATTCTATTTTTAGACATATAGCAGGCAAAGATAAAGACACCTTATCATCGAGGAGAGATATTTCTCTTTCACTTACTAAATTTGATAGAAAACATTTGTGGCCAAATAAAGAAAATGAATCATTTTCAGAAGCACCATGGATTCTAAAAAAGAAAGAACTAGATCGACTAAAAAGTGTGATATGTTCATTAAGAAAATCCACTGGCTATGGCTCATCATTGAATAAAGCTTTTACAGTAGATGGACATGTCACAGGATTTAAAACACATGATTAGCATAATTTTATGAAGGTATTTGAATCAATTAATTATTATTGTTATCACTTACTTACTTTTTTATAATTATGATAAATCGATATTAATGAACTCTGGTAAATGGGCTTGATAGCATATCATGCCATTGGAAATTAGAGGGGATTCATGTCTTACAGCTGACTTAAGGAATTCCATAAGTCGATTGTCAGCATTTTTAAGGTATATTGTGGTTTGATATTTACAAGGTTTATGGTATGAAATGTTACTGTGTATGATGCAATGATATATTATATTTCATTTTAAATGTCATAAATGTTCATACTAATTTTGTTTCATTTATTAGGTGGTTGACCTCTAAAGAGATCCATGTGTGTGAAGTGCCAAAATGGAAGAAGGAAATTGTTGAAATTGTGTGTGTATTTGAGAAGGAGTTCCCTACAAGTTTCATGGACCTACAAGTACATTTACTTATACACCTAGTCGATGACATTGAAATAGCAGGCATCATTTAAACGAGGTGGATGTTTTTCTTTGAGAGGTACATGAAAACCTTAAAAAGATATGTTCGACAAAAGGCACGTCTAGAGGATTGCATGGCTGAAGGGTATGTATTGAATGAAGCATTTTTCTTCCTATGTGAATTCCTTGGTAGAGAGTTTGTAGATGGTCCACAATTTTGGGATGAAGAGAGTGCATCAGATATTATAGATGGAGAAAAACCTCAAAGTAATGGTGTTCAACAAGAAATTGGTAAGTAAAATCATCATTATTGTGATTATGTTTAGAATCATTTACTATATAGTTTTGTGTTTATCAAAATAAAATAATAACATTTACATTTTGAATTATACGTGTTTATTTTTAATAGGTGTCGATGAAAGTTCCATGCTTGACAAGTTCGTTCTATACCAGATGGACTACATGAATAAATGGATTGATTTGTATGATATAAAAAGGGAAGAAGTGTTAGAAGTAAGGAGATAGTTTAAGAGATTGAACCAAAGGAATATCCCACTTCCCATTGATCTTTCTAGTGAATGGGGAAAATATTGCACTCTACAATGGATTACTGAACAAATTCAAAACCGAATTGATAAGGAAGGTATAGATGCAAACATAACAGAAGATGAGATCAACATTTCTAGAGGATGTGAACGAAAGGTAAAGCATGAAATTCTTCAAAAATGTTGCTTGAAATTCTTAAAAAATGTTGCTTGAATATATTCATCAAACTATTAATTATTTAATTATGAATAATCGTATTTATTTGCACTAAAAAAAATGGCCTTTCACAGGTGAGAAAGTATCCCGCAATGTGGGCATATGGTCGTCATTATCGTGTAGAAAGAGTAGATGTAAAGAGACGGACATTTTATTGTGGGGTAATGGTTGATTTCAAGCAATCAATTCAAGCAAGTTCAAAAGATAAAAACATTGTTGAAGGGAATCTTCAATATATTGGAAAAATACAAGAAATTATTGAGTTGGATTACCGCTCTTTCAAATGTTGCATTTTTAAATGTAAATGGTATGAAGCATTTGAGAGGACAAGAATACATGATACCCATAGTGGATTGTTTTCTATAGACTCCTCAAAGTACCTACTAGAGGATAAGGGGCCTTATGTTCTACCAATTCATTGTGAGCAGGTATTTTTTTCGTAAAACATAATATAAATATAAGAAGCATTAGTCGTCAATATTTTGATAATTCATTGCCTATTGGGAATATATATGTGTTTAATGATTACAATAAAAATGTAATAACATATGTCTAATATATGGATCTCCTTCATGCGCAGGTATTTTTCTATGAAGATATTTTGGATCCAAAATGGATATTTGTCATTCATTATGATCCAATATTAAGACATGTTTTCGAATATGCTTCAATCGATACTGAGAAAACCAATGATGAACAACCAAATATAATTGAGGGAGAACAAATTGGCATCCATGATGATGTTCAAGTTGAAGAATATCTAGTAGAAGAATATGAAGATGATAATGATGACAATATTCCTTTAGCAATATGGAGAAGCAGGGTCATAGGTGCATCTTCAAAATATGCTATCATGGAGGAAGATGATATTATGAAGGAAGATAATATGGATGATATTGAAAGCAATGATGAAAATAGATCTAGTGACATTCATGTAACCGATCTGGAAACAAATTTTATTGGTACAAAATATGATGAAATTGAAGATGAGGATGATTACAATACCACTTTAGCAGGATGGTGTAGCAAGAATAATATTAGGCACTTGCAAGAACATATGAACATTGACAAGGAAACATTGGAAGACCTAGATGCAGATTATAATGTGAACGAAGACTTCTAAATTTACAGTTGGATATGTAATTCATATTTAAATAATAATGGTTTTTATGTCCCATTTTAAAATGCTTCGTTATTATTTGGATGCAATAATCATTCAATTACTATGTTTAGAAATCATAATCTAAATTAATGTGTTGATTCTTGTCTCTATACTCGTTACCTAGTGCAATGTCCTTAAAAATTTTATACGTTAATATGACTTGGTAGCCAAAAATAACAATAATTAGTTGGATAATAGTTATTGTGGCTAGTTACATCTATTGGTTGATAATGGTTAGAAGTGATATGAAGTTATTCGTTGAGAATTAAAAAGGGTTATGTATGTATATTGTAGAAGTTGTCATATGCATGTACATACAAATATAACTTGTGCAGTTGAAGGAATTGGTTAACAAAAATGTACGTAAACTACACTATAGAAAAAACCTTTGATTAGTTAATGTATAAGCTCACATTTGAAACAAATATGATTCACTTAAACATATATATAATCCATGTAGTATTCATATAGATGTTTAAATGGTATTTCAATTAGATTATGTGATTCACAACTACCCTCCAAATCAAAATACTTTTGATTAACTATAATAGGAAATGAAAAGTAAGATGTCAAATCGAGGAAACCTCATATTTTGATTTTGTTGTCTCCTTTATTCATCAAATCATATTTTTTCCACTTTAGCAACATCTTTATATAAGGTGCCTATTTTTTCACCTAGACATGAATCTAGCACAAGTAGAATTTAAATGTAATTTATTTTGGATGTTAAAGTGGACGCAATTTGTGTCCATTTTAGCATCATCATGATATAGACCACCTAGTTGTGTACCTATACAACCTAGCATAAGGAGAATATAAATGTAATTGATTTGGGGTGCTAAAGTGGACACAATAAATGTAATTGATTTGATGATAATGACATTCACAATTATGTGATTATATGATAATGATGATGACAATGCTATTGTTGATGATGACAATGCCAATGACAATGATGATGTTGATGATATGAATGATGATGAAAATGATGATGATGATGATCCTTCTAAGAAAGTGTTGGTATAGGTAAATAAACCCAGTTTCACTACAAGCTCCAAGATTAAAATGTACTCAATCATAGTTATAATTTATGCATGCTTAATATTGTAACTATATCCCACTTGTTATGCATGCTTTAAATGGTAAACATATCCCATATGCTTTAAATGATGACGATGATGAACTAGATGACAATGATAGTGATGGTGTTTTCGATGATGACGATGATGGAAATTATGATCATCATCATCGTTATCGTCATCTTTGTCATTGTCACCATGATTATCACAATAGTCATCATCATCGGCATAATCATCATTCGTGTCATTATCATCACCATTGTCCTTGACATCATCATCATCACCATTTTCCTTGACATCATCATCATCATGTTTATTGTCATTTTCATCAGTTATTTATCATTACCTTTGGCATAAGAAATAACATCTACCCAAAACATGTGATTAGTGGAAAATGGTCATGGAGGACACATACAATTTATGCATGACAAATAACAACTTATTTTTTAAGATGATCAACATCATCATTCCCATTGTATTCCTCATCATTCTCATTGTCATCATCACCATCATCATCAATCATTTCATTGCCATCATAATCATTGCCAATGTTGTCATTGTCATTATCCTCATCATCATCATTGTCATCGTTCTCCTCAATTATCAACAACATCATCATCATCATTGTAGCCATCCTCAATATCATAATCACTATCCTCATTGTTATCTTCAACATCTGGGTCTAAAATTGGATGCAAAAGTGGATAAAAACATGGATGCAAAAAAGGATGCAAACATGGATGCAACAAAAGTAGGTGCATAATGGGGTGCACCAAAAATGGATACAAAAGGTGATGCAAAAGTGGATACAAAAAATGATGCAACCTTGGAAGCAAAACATGATGAAAAAAGTGGTGCAAAAGTGGATACAACCATGGATGTAAAATTGGATACAAAATTGGATGCAAAAGTAGTTGTAACACGCAACGCAAAATCCTATGCAAAAGTGGATACAAAAATGGATGCATAAAGGGATGCAATAACTGATGTAAATTTGGATACAAAAAAATATGCAAATGTGGATGCAAAAGTTGAAGGAAAAGTGGGTGTAAAAGTAGGCACAAAAATGGGTGTGAATTGGGACGCGACAAAAGTGGATGCAAAAGTGGATGCAATAGTAGATGCAAACAAATATGTAAACATGGATGCAAAATGGGATGCAAAAAGGGATGAAAATGTGGGTGTAAAAGTGGATGAAAAAGTGGATGAAAAACTAGACTCATAACAGGATGTAAACTTTGATTCCAAACTTGGCGCATGAAGGGATGCAAAAAAAGAAGAAGAAGTGGATGCAAAAGTGGATGTAAAAATAGATACAAAAGTGGATGAAAACAAGGGTGTACAAGTTCAAGAAAACATGGACATAAAAGGGGGTGCAACAAGAGTTAAATGTACAAACTAGGCACAAAATTAGGTGCAAAACTAGGCTAAAAAATTGTCTCAAAACCTGATGCAAAACCTAGTGCATAACCAGGTGCAAAACCCGGTGCAAATTATCCCGCAATTTGCGCTAGAGTTAGAAAAAGGACGCAAAAAACACCTAAAATAGCACCAACCCGTGAAATTGCACCATTTTGTCCAAAAAATGAATAAAAATACACTGAAAGATGGTCTAGATGCAAAAAAGGATGCAAAAGGAGATGCTAAATCTAGTTTTTGTTGTAGTGCATTCATTAATCTCAACCAAATTATTTCTATAAATAAACAAATTCATGAAATTTCCTTCAATATTGCACATTCCTCTTTGAATATTCTCCATGTCTTCAAGGAAGGATGGATCCTCTAATGAGGAAAATTTCCAACAAGAATCTGAAACCAATTATTTAGTTTCATTTTGTATGATAAGATCCTCATGGATATTCATTTCACTCATCTTCAAATACACTTCAAGAAAAAGAGGTTCTTGTTGAGGAACCTCCTCTTCTTTTTTCTTCTTGATTTTATCAACTTCTTGAAGCTCAAGTGGTGACGGGGAAGTTAACCTTGGTTATTCATTAGCTTCTACAAGGTCTTCATCTTTATGATAATGCTAAATTTGGCTTGCAACAATATTTTCATATATGATCTCTATGTTACCAAGATAGAGTCGTGAGCACACCTTAGTAGGTATGATCCAGATTTATGCAGGAATGCAATAGAATACACAAATAACCATAGAAACAAATATGGAGTGGAAATAACACTTTATTTCATTAATCAATAATTGAAACTTATTTACATGCAGAATGAAAATAAACTTGCTAGAGTGCTGGTAGCTTATCTCTGAGAAGAGATGTGGTGGCTACATGCCTCTGAACTCTCTGTTACAATGAGGCTCGAAGGCCTATGTATTATTGAGAAACAATGGAAACCATACACATCCAAAAACCTAACCCTAGGAGGTGAAACACCAAAATGTGAGCCCCGTTGGGTAACTTGGTACATCAATTTCCCGGGGTCGTAACTTTAGCATACTACCTCCCTTTGACGCACATGATACATCGTTAGAAAGATCTGTTTAAGGACTACATCCATAAAAGGGAAGTATCAAATCTAGAGTGGATTCATATTTTCCTGACCATTCGATGTCGAAAAATTGTTTTTTTGGGCCTCAAAATGGCTCTAGAAGTTTAAGACCCGAAAACTGCCAAAAATAGTAAATTGTGCTACAATTCAGGAAACTAGAAAACTGAAAGAAACAATGGTGGGGGTCTACGTAGAATAGGTGGGTGGACACCAATATCCTCCTAGATCATTCCTCCCCCCTTAGGAAGTGATGGTCCCCATTGCATTGAGTTCCTCTATGAGATGAGGAAACTTCCGCTGAACTTCGTCCCTAGTGAGCCACTTTCCTTGGTGAAGGAGTTGGCCTGCTTTGACAACTCGATATAGCTGGATCTTATGATGGTGGGTGTTCTTGATCTGTGTGTCCATAATCCAATCATTTGTGGCTTATTCCATGCATTCGGGGTTTAACTCTGTTGGTGTGAGTTGTTCTGCCACATCTAATGTGTCCGGTAGATTTGGAAAGTAGGGCCGAAGGCAATCCACATTGAACACTAGGTGCAGAAGAAGGAATGGTGGAATACTGAGCTCAAAGGAATTGTCCCCGATATCTTTGGTGATGGTGTATGGCCCATATCAAAGTGGGCGAAGCTTGCGGTGGGGTCTAGCGAGGCACTCCTTTTGCAAATGTAGCCACACTTTGTCGCCCACCTAGAAGTTGTGTTGCACCCTATGTTGATCATGAGGTTGCTTGTACTTAGAATTGGACCTATCCAATATGTCATGAACCTATTGGAAAATATGATGAATGTGCTCAATGAAGCTGTTTGCCTAGGAAACTTCAGACTAGATATTAGTTGAGTCATCCTTAGTAGCTGCAAATGGCATTGCTATGTCAATGGGACATAATGGCTAGAATCCCAAGCCCACCTGAAAGGGGATGTGGTTGGTTGAGCTGTGGAGGGCCTGGTTATAGTTGTTTTGTACAAAGGGGAGGCTCTCATCCCATGTGCATGGATGCTTTGAGTTGTTTATGCGAAAAATGTGTACAATCATCCTATTGACGACCTCTGTCTATCCATCAGTCTGGGGATGGAAAGACGTGGAATTTATGAGCTTTGGTGTCTAGCATTGACCATAGGCTAGACCAAAATGTACTAAGGAACCTTCTTTCCCTGTCTGAGATTATAGACTATGGGATCCCAAAGTGTACCCACACTTGTTCAAAGAAGAGTTTAGCAGTGGCTTCTGCTGTGATATTCTTCTTGCAGGCAGCCATTATGGACATATTTGAGAATTTGTCAACGACCATAAACACACAGTCATTATCGTGCTCAATAGAAGGAAGGCGCGACATGTAATCCATGGAAATGGATTCCCAAGGTTAACTAGGGGTACGAAACGGAGTATAGAGGCCTTGTTTCTTGATTGATGGTTTAGCAATGGCGCAGGCAGTGCAAAATCGGATGTACTTCCCGAGGTCATGTCGAAGGTTCGGCCAATAGAAATAATTCTGCAGTACTACCACTTTTTTCTCAACCCCAAAATGTCCAGTGACCCGACTATAGTGTGCTTCCCAAATCATCTTGGCACGCTCGCTTGAAGGAACACAAAGGTGTCCCATGTGACATAGTAGTACATCCTGGAGGTGAAATTTTGGAACTTGGTTTCCCTCCAAGAGTGTCTAGTATGTGTGGCTGAATTCTGGATCGCTCTTATAGAGAAGATGCCAATTAGAAGTCTCATGCCCACAAGAGTTGAGCATGGTGGTTATCACCATGATCAGTGGTCGGTTGAGGCAGTCTGCAACATTATTGGTGCTTCCCTTCTTGTACTTGATGTTCAAATGAAACTGTTGTAGATATGTGGACCACTTTTGATGGCGATCATTCTGTAACTTCCCTTGTGTCTGTATGAACTACAAGGGTCTATGGTCTGTGTGGATGATCGTTTCCTTCCCCAAAATGTAATGCTTTCATTGTCAGAAAGCCTGTACAATGGAATACATCTCTTTGTCATAAGTGGGATATCTGTAGACTGTGTCAAATAGTGTCTCACTGTGATATGCCACTGGATTCCCTTGTTGAGTAAGAACTACCCCAATACAATAGTCAGAGGCATCTGTCTCGATCTCAAATGGTTGGTGCAAGTATGGTAATGTGAGCACTGGGGCACAACAGAGGTGATGTTTCAATTCTGCAAATGCCTTCTGCTAAGTTTTTGACCAAAATAATTTTGCTTTCGCTCCTCCCTTGGTGACTTAACTCAAGGGCCAAGTGATATGAGAGAATCCCAACATGAACCTGCGGTAGAAATTAGCAAGGCCCAGAAAGCTGCGAAGCTCTGTTAGAGTAGTTGGGGCTAGCCAATACTGAATGACTTGGATGGTTGGATGCACGTGTACCCCACATTCATCAATAATGTATCCTAGATACTGAACCTGGGTCATGCCAAAAGTGCACTTGTCCAAATTGGCACACAACTTGTGATAACGCAATGTTTGGAGGACCTGTCGGATGTGGTGCACATGCTCTTCCCATGTCTGGCTAAAGATCAGGATGTCATCCAAGTAGACTACTACAAATGATTTGGTGAATGGCTGCGAGATGTCTTCCATCAGTATCATGAAGGTTGGATGAGCATTTGTCAACCCAAAAGGCATGAACAACCATTTGAAAAGGCCCTCCTTGGCTTTGAAGGAATTCTTCCACACATCGGTCGGTTCGATCGGTGCCTGGTGATACCCAGACTTTAAGTCGATCTTGCTAAAATATTTTTCCCCTTTAAACTGGTCTATGAGGTCATCGATCCATGGGATCGGGTACCTATTTCGGATAGTGATCTTTTTCAGCACCCGATAGTCAATACAAAGTCTCCAAGTCCCCTCGTTCTTCTGTACCAACACGATCGGGCTCCCACATGGCGATGAACTTGGCTGGATGTGACCCTTCTATAGTAGCTCCTGAATTTTCCTCTTGATTTCATCATTCTCCAAAACAGAGCGTCGATATATTGATCCATTGGGGAGCGGCACACATGGGGTTAGATCAATGGGGTGCTTAACCTGAGAGTGGAGAGGCACCCTGGTGGGTGAGGTGAATATGTCCCAGTACTCCTCCATGACCTTGTCCATTTGTTGTTGTTGTACGGAGGAGCCCTGTCTGGAGGTCATGGCCACGATCTTCTTCTTTCCCTGAGGGCAGATCATCAAGAAAACAAACTTCCCAGTTTTGGAAATGAGCTTACTGCATTTTTTTTTACTAACCAAAGAGATAGTGAAAGGAGGTGGTACCTCTGGTATCCTGTACAAATTATTTCCCAATGTAATAATAACGATGCAAGGCCGGGACTCATACATAGCATGTTGCTTCCATAAGTATGGTTGACCTAATAATACATCAAAAACATCAAGAGGAGCAATATCACATAATACCTCATCGATGAAGGGCTTGATGCTGTAGGGAAGGTGACACTGCTGGCTGACGCAAAGATCCCTTCCTTGGTGAAGCCACCCAATGGTGTTCAACTACGGGTGTGCTATGGTTGGAAAACCCAACTGCTTCATGAACTATGCTAAAATCAAGTTCTTTTGGCTCCCACTATCGACAATGAACTGTAGCGGGGAACCCTTTACCCACATCTGGTAGTGGAAAAGTCGTTCCTCCTCCTCTGAATCTCCTGGTTCTTCCTTTTGGATCTTCATGGTAGCAACAGTGCCATTGGGCTTTGCATCAATAATCTTCTTCCCTCTATCATTCCCCTTCTTGGGTTTTGATTTAGTGTCAGAGTATGCATCTGATTCAGAAGCCTTTATCTTGACCACCAATGACTGCTTGGCCTGACACTCACTTGTGTTGTGAGTGGGGCTCTTATGGAACTTGCACCACTTTCCCACTTCCTTCTTCGGTTTTGCAGTGTTTCTCTTTGCTTGAGGCTTTGGAAATTTTTCTTAATTTTCCATGCCTTGGATGTGTCCTTCATTCTATGGTTTGGGCGCACCTTTCCCTTGATTCTGATTCGCATATCCAAAGTCTCGCTTTTTCTGTTTGAATTTTTGCTCAATTTTGGCAGTATATCAATATGTCATACCAAGCGAGGAGATGTATAGGAACTCCATTTCCTCCTAAATGTATCTGTGCAGACAATTGTGATACTTCAGCACCAAATGTTTTTCTGAATCTTTGATACCCAACTTGGTGCGCAGGGTATGGAACAGATTCATCATCTCATGCACATCTTGATCTCTTTGCTATTGCAGGGTAGTCCATTATATGTACTTGTCCTTATACCTCCCCACCGGATAATATTGTCCCTTTATGGCATCTCAGAAAGAATTCCAATTGGATACGGTCGTGAATAGAGAGGGTTCCTCCTCATCCTTTCTCTCATAGTAGGTTTCCCACCAGGCCTTGACATGGGGGGCGGCTTTGAGTAGAGAGAAAGTAATATTTTCCTGGTCATAAAAGTCATGAATTGAGAAATATCCTTCTAATAGATTCAACTATCTATCTACGGTGTCTACATCTATTTGGCCATCAAATATGGGAATGTTGAAGATTACTTGTACCTTAAAAGGGGTTGCGCCTCCAGAGTGGCTGCTAGATGTAGATGCGCCACAAATGGGAAGTCGTTGAAGGATCTGGGTGAAGTTATCCATCATCATGATCCTTTGTTTTTCAAGGGCCTCCTCGAGCAACATTTTGATAGGATCTTCTGTGCCCTCATCTTTCTTTTCATCCCCCATGGGTGGCCATCATGGTTTGCGAGGCTGGTCTTGCAAACGTTCAACCAAATCGAGCCTTAACTCTTTATACCCTGCCCTCATTGGGGACATGCAAAGAAGGATCGAGAAAGAGCAGATTGCTCTAATACCACTGATCCAGATTTATGCAGGAACGCAACAAAATACACAAATAACCACAGAAACAAATATACAGTGGAAATAACACTTCATTTCATTAATCAATAATTGAAACTTGTTTACATGCAGAACAGAAATAAACTCACTAGAGTGCTAGTAGCTTATCTCTGAGAAGAGATGTGGTGGCTACACACCTCTGAACTCTCTATTACAATGAGGCTCAAAGCCCTATATATTATTGAGAAAAAATTGAAACCCTACACATCCAAAATCCTAACCCTAGGAGGTTAAACGCCAGAATGTGGGCCCCGTTGGGTAACTTGGTACATCAATTTCCTAGTGTCATAACTTTACATAATACCTTCATTTGACACGCATGATACATCATTAGAAATATCTATTTAAGGAGTACATCCATAAATGGAAAATATTGAGTCCGAAATGGACTCATATTTTCCCAACCATTCGATCCCGAAAAAACCTCGTTTAGGGCCTAGAAACGTCTCAGGAAGTTTAGGACCCAAAAAATGCCAAAAATAGTAAATTGTGTTACAATTAAGGAAACTGGAAAAATGAAAGAAACAATGGTGGGGGTCCAAGTGGAATAAGTGAATGGCCACCAATATCCTCCTGGATCAAGGTACTCCTCCATGGTTCGAGAATCCATCAGTAGATTCCCTTTGGTCCATGCCCACAACATAATGTGTTTGGGAATGATATTCAATAGTTTTTAGGTACTATTATTCATTATAATTTGATGTTTCCTCATATTTTCAAATTCTCTTGGGAGTGACTTTCAATCCTCTTGATGTAATGTTTTTTTTTGCTTCACCACCCAGAGAACTTGGTCGCTCCTTGGTCTCCTCAATACTTGTGGATTGTTGATTGTTCCTTAATGAGTTCACATATTCCTTATCACTGCTAAATCCATTCAAAAAATCATAAAATACTTCAAAATGAATGGTATTATGTGTCTCTCCATGATGGAAACTTCTATTACCCCTTGTTTCCATCTTACCCCTAAGTTGGCTAGCCACCAATTCGAACTCTTGCATAAGTTGCTTGGTCGTATCATCAAAATATGACTTAGTGAGTTTCTCAAATTAATCCTTATCATCCATAAATTTAGTAGGTTCCAAGACCATGCTCTAATACCACTGTAATGTTCCTTTATTGGAAATTTTGGCGAAAAGTACAAATTGGGCAAATTCAAGCTTAATTAGTCAAGACTCTAGAGGGTTCCAACTTTCACCAAATGGTCCCGAATTTGAAATGAAATGGTATGGTGGTTCTTAAAACACACCAAGGTGGTTTATGGATACTTTATATCAGAATTTATACCTCTACAATGATGTTTGGGGATGATGACAGAAAGGCCAAAATTACTAGGAAATTGTGATGAAATCCCCCCTAGGGTGTAGGACAACAAGACATCCCAACTCATGTACGAACATCCCAAATTTGTACGAGAATATGGAGGAAAAGGAACATACAACACTTCTTTGAATTTCAGAAACCTATCCACTTCTAAAACACAATCATTATATAAACTAAAAGTTTGCAAGCAAACCTGATCAATATCTAATTTTCTGTCTTCAAATAAGATGGAATTTCTAGTTTTCACAATACCTTGGGATATAAATGTTTGTAAAATGCCATAAATTTTTCAAATATTGAACCAAGTTAGTTCTTTCTCCTAAATACAATGTAGGCGTTACCATAAAATTGTTAGCTCATAAGAACGTGGGTTATTTTTTAGGTGAAAATGCTAAGAAAGTTAACTCCCATTTGCATCACAATTCTTTGACAAATAAAATTCTAAAGGGTGTTTTTATGATCAAATACTTTGTACTCAAGAATAATGAATCCAATAGTGCTAATACACCTAGGAAATTGTATCTTGTTAAACTCCTATAGATAATTTGAATGCATTCATTCGGTAGTTTTTGTGTCTGTTGAAAATGGGTTGTAAAAAATTTTCTTACTAAATTTGTTGTACATAAGGTGTCAATATTAAACTTCAAAGAAATAAAAATTATGGAATCTGGTCACTTTTTTGGATTTTGATAAAATCTATGAAAATATGTTTTTAAATTTAAACACTTGATTAATCTTATTCGAAAGATGAGGTTAAAATTAAATAGTAAACCACAATGCCTTCATTCATATACCAAGTTTATATGAAGCCCACATAAGTTGATTTGTTCTTTAGTAAACCAGAATGCTTTCATTCGGATATAAATTTCAAAGAAGCGTACATGTAATTTTCCTCCCCATAAAAAAATGTATAAGACACTTCTTCTATGAAATATACTTACGAAGGAACTATTTCACTATAGATTCTTAAACATTAACAAAAAGTTGTAGGCCTTTACACACATTCCAAACAAATCAAGACTACATTGAAATATAGTCTATATATTTGTTGTTTGAACATTGGATTCCAAAAAACATTTCTTACATTTAATTTTCCTACTTAGAAAATTTGTATTTCTTAGTTACATCTACTAAACAACCCTTCCATACATCAAGCAACCCTAAAACCAAAGAACTAAAACATACTTCGTCCATGCAAGAATATATGACTAATTGTTTCATTTGCAATCAAACAATATTTGAATGAACAAGATTAGCATTATAGGCTTCCAAATCCATTTTGGAAAGATTCATGTCCATCCTGGCAGCAATATATATAAGGATGGTAAAACAAGAATGGGATTATATTAATGCCATGGGATAGGTTGAAATTTCAATTGGTATATTTGGAATCATAAATCAAGGCTTCTCCTCCCTCTAATCATTAGTGTCTGCAATTTTTCAAGACCCTTCTCAACTTATCTTCCAAATATCCCTTAGCTGGCATTCCTTTCTTACTTCAACAAATCTTTCATATAATATCCATATTAAAAATCCAAGCCTTTCTTCAAAAGAAAGTGAAAAAATGGATTTTACTTCCTTCTCCACTTATCTTCCCAAATGATCGCATGGCTGGCATTCTTTATTATTTCAACATAGCTTTCGTGTAATACCCATATTAACAAGCGAAGCCTTTCTTCAGCACAAAGTGAATAAATGGATTTTAGTGAACTGTTAAGACTTCTAAAGTAAAATATTTAAAGCATTCCAACCTCTTGAGGTTAAAACTTTAGTAGTACCAATGCTCATCATATCAAATTGTATTTACCTTGAATATTACTATTAAACAAACAAATTCTAGAGATAACGACACATTAAAAAAATGTGTATATGTGTGATAATTAAACATATTTCATGAATATTGGGTCCCAAAGTGCCCTTTTTAACCAAATCCCTTATACCTTCTTTGTCTTGTCTTATTCCATTTTGTGCACCAAACACACATTCTTTCCTCACTTGAACCCTGAATCTTCACAGGTATTATTATTTATCATTTCATCTTATTAATGCTTATGATTGTTATAATCACGACTTTGCTTCTTGCATTATGCTAAATCATTATGATTTCCCAAAGATAGTGCAAGTTGTGAGAGATTACAAGTGTAGTAGCCTGAGCGATCAAGAGAGGGTATGAGCATCCACTATCAGTTGTGACTTTCCAGTCCCATCTATACACGTAGATCCAACCAAGGGTCATAATTCAACGCAAGTTGCAACAGAGATGGATGCGACAGACATGGCTGCAACAAACTAAGCTACAATAATGTGCCACTACTTGAAGTTAGCTGCAATCATCAAGGCCTTTCTTGAATTGATTCTGTTATTCATTTATTGGCTCAAGAAACTGAATTGCCTATATTCCTTACCTCTATTTAAATCCACTCACCGCTGTAACAACGCATGTAACAGGGAAGCCTGAAGATCGTAGATCTTCATGGCTGCCCAATATTAGTGGGTGAGGGTTATGTTTGTTGATGTATAAGTACAGGGAAGAATTTAGAGCCAAGGGTTGGACAATATCAGATTTTATTGTGTAAGCTGTAACAGAGACTATATCTTCATTTCTCCATTTTAATACAAGGAGCAGAATTCTTAAGATCTCTGTGTTTTAACTTGTGTTATTTCTGGCATCTCCGTTCGAAGGCTTCCCCGCATTCCCACAGAGATCACCGAGTTAATTAGATGTTTTCTTAATTAGTTGTGTGGTGTGGATGTTACATTGTATGCATTTTTTCAGTAGCTACAAAAGTCATGTTTAATTGTTGTGTTTCCTTGAATATTGAGTACTTGGATTTCCTTTAAGCTGCAACAGTGTGGTGTGACAGTCGACTGTGTAGTTTATCTTCTTTTATGCAAGTGTGTGGTAGCTATAACAGTCAAGCTCTCCCTTAGTTTCCTTTCAATTACTTGTCTTGCTCAGATTTGATAATTTAGATAGACTATGATTTAGAGCTGTTAATTCAATTCCTGTTATTTCCTATTTCTAGATTAAGGTCGGATTAGCTAGTCATAATGGATCTGCATATAGTTTCATAAATTAGGATTTAACTTCTACAAAATTAATTCTAGATACTTGTTTCAGGAATCATTCATTACTGGATCGAAGTTGTAGGAAGTAATTGCAATTTTGAATTCTAAGATGAGTAGTTTAGACCAGTTTTGATTATGGGAGAAGTTTGACAAAATAGATAAGAAGGACAGTTTATTTAGTCATCAACTGGTTAGTGTTTAAGCATAGATAGTGTAAGTGATCTTTGAAATAAAATACTTCCCTGGGTTGATAATTTACATTAAGCATTCTACATGATGGTTTTAATTAACTGGCATATAGAGTGACTAACATTTTGGCGCCATTGCCGGGGAAGGTAATTATTAGACACCATAGTAGTTGCATCTATTCATATTTTTCTTCAGTCTTTAAGTTTGCATGTTTTGGGTTGCATGAATATGATAAGAGTACAGCGTGACATTCCTATAACCCCTAGAACTCCCCAAAATACTAACATTGTAGGCGGTCGAGGTCATGGAAGAAATCCAGCATTGGGAAGAAGAACATTCATTGACGATCTAGTTGCTAGAACCAATTCCTATACCGGAGCTCACCATCAGATGTCCTCCATCATAAGAAGCCTAGTTATCCCTAGGGTGGAAGCATCAGTTTCCACAGTGGAGAATACAAGAGGACCTGCGACACCCTTAGGTGTCCATGCGGAGGAAGACAGAGTTAGTGCTGTGGGAGTAGGTGATCGAGATGTGGTTTATCACATTAACAGGAAGGAGGTGAAAAAGGAGGAGCGTAAATAGTTTCATAAGAAGCAGGAAGATTAGAGGAAGCAAATGTAGGAGAGAAAAGAAGAAAATATGAATAACAGATGTGAACCGAAATATCATGAAGAGGTGATGGGGGGAAATCATTGCAATGACAATGATCCCCTACCTGAGGGGACAATTGCCACACTCTAGTTCCCCACTCGAAAGCCAATTGGGCAAGCCCCCATGAAAAAATATCACCATTAGTGTTACCTCATTTTCATGGAAATGCCACATAGGATCCAGATGAATTCCTCTTCAATTTGACACCCTTTGTCCCAGCTATGACTACACTTCCAGCAAGCAGAAGTTGAAAATTTTCCCTGCCACTTTGAAGGATAATGCGCTACATTGGTTCATGAGCCTGGGTGGTGAAATTGTCGCTGTGTGGGACCAAATGAAATAGGTGTTCTTGGGAAAATACTAAGAGAAACACTAAAGATAAAAGAGAAGCACTGTTAAAGATGGTATAAAGGGATGAAGAAAGTTTGGAAGAATTTGTTGAGAGTCCCATGTACAATGTGAAGAAGGCTGGATAGACTAATATGGGGCTATATGTGCTCAAGATAATCCTACTTTGTGGGATTAGGGAAGAATTCCTAGGTATGTTGAATTTTATGGGAAAGGGGGATATCTTGAAGGAATATTTTGAAAATATTATTGAATTATGTAGAAGGTATTCTAGAGGATCCTCTAGGACCAACAAATGAGACAAATTGGAACAATATTCCTTCAATAGAACACATAAGTCATCCAATGGAGGAGCCACCCGAGCAGAAATAGGAAACCTTCTCGAGAAATTCAAAAAATAGATGATGAGCTCCATGTCCTTAGAAATAGATGTCCCGAGGGCAATGTAGAAGCAAGCAGTATAAGATCTAAGCCTTGGTGTATTTTTCCCCAGATGTAGGAAGAAGCACCCCCCTGAAGGAGTTCCCACTCGACAAGGTGGAAGTGTGCCAGCTCTGTGAACTGAACCATGATACAAAGGAGTTCCCTTCACTACCCTAAGTGAAGGAAATTCTACAGGAATCAACTATCGACATAGAACCAACCGATAGAACCAACCTACTTCATCACCCAGAAAAATACTTGGCAACCTTGAAACCAAGGTATGACTCCAGACTCTTTTCCATTTTCAAATAATATGAATAATTGGAATAATATGCATCACATGAATACATAATTCCCTTCACCTTATTCCAACCATCAATGGCATCCTTCTCAACCTCTTCTGCAGAATTTCAACTACTGGAACCCCTGGACACATCCACCAAACCAACATAATTATTGGTCTCCTGGGTGGAAGAACTCCCATTCAGGAAACTAGTTTCCTCATAACCAGTCTCCTCAATAGTTTCCTCACCAAAAATACCCTCCTTAACAATACCTTCTGCCATACTAGTAGTACCAGCAACCATAGATGGAACTCCAGAACAATGATGCACCTAATATGCCTATACGATCGCATCTACTTGCTCAACCTAACCCCAACCCAAATAATAAAGTAGTACACCAGTTTGAGACTACCAACATGCCCACTTACTCCATTACTCCAGTTCCCTGTAACGACATACGCTTACGATCACAGAGAGTAGTGGAGTCCCTAGTCATTGAGGATGTTCCATCCTTTGTGTCTAAAGAAAGGATGAACCAGTAGTACTCATCCCACACAATAGTCCCTATTATTGAGCATGTTGAAATTCCTATCGAGACACCAGTTGGAACATACAGAGAAACAACTATTGAAACACAACCTACATAATTGATTAGAGAACCGCCATATCCTGAAAGACTGACACTACAGAAAGGAGTGGAACAACCTCAGTTTAACCTCTTAAGATAGTTGAAAAATATTTGTGTCAAAATTCCATTGTTGCAGGCCCTCCATGATGTACCTATTCAGGCCAAAATAGTCCAAGAACTATGTGTAAGAAAACTAGTTATAAAACCCAGAGATCCTCCCACTGTCCATGTCATAGGGAAACTGTCTGAATTGATAATGGGAAAAACTCTCCTAGCCAAATAGGATGACCTTGGGAACCCTACTGTCATAGTGAAGATTAGGAACAAAAAGATACCGAATGTGCTAGTATATCTAGGTGCAGCCATTAATGTTATGACCATAGAGACTGTACGCAAACTTGGGCTCACTAATCTTAGGCCAATCCATACCATTCTAGAATTAGTTGACAGGTCCACCATCAAACCTGAGGGAATCATGGATGACCTTGTCGTCTCAGTTGACTCATGGGAGTACCCTACTGACTTATTGGGTTTACAAACCAAGTCGCAGCTAGGGGGACACCCGCTGATCCTGGGAAGACCCTAGTTAGCCACACCAGATGCTTGCATCAGCTGCCGGTTAGGGTCTATGACCATCTCAGATGGAACCAAAAAAAAAAAACCTAACCTTGTACCCTCTAGCTCAACCTAGTCTAAAAGCTGAAACTCCATTACGGATGGAGCTAGAGGAAGAGGAGGGTGTTCAACCACTATTAACAATAGGGAAAGCCTTGAATTTCAAGGATGAAATAGAAGATGATGCCGTTAATAGTTTCATCAATGAGCCCACTTCTGTCAACAAACAAATTTACCAGATCCTGAATAGTACCCTAGGTGAACAAGAGCAAGAAAATCTCATAGAGGAGACATTTGTCAGTGAAACCCACATAATTACAGGGCTGAAAATTTTGAAAAGTGTTCCAATTGAGATAAAGCCGAGAAAAACACTAAATGTCAATCCTAATCTCACTCTTGATGAACATGAATGCTTGATCACTCTCTTAAATAACATAAGGGGAAATTCTCCTGGGAGTACATGGATATGAAGGGTATCCCTTCTAATCTGTGCACCCACCACATCTATATCAAGAGTGACTCTCGGCCTGTGTTCCAGCCACAATGGAGGCTGAACCCTAATCTTAGGGACATTATGAAGGAGGAAATTCAAAAAATCTTGGAAGCAGGATTTATATACCCAATCTCAGACAAGGAGTGGTTTTCTCCACTCGTGATAGTACTTGTTAGTGCCAGAAATTGTTCTCAGACTACTAAAAGAACAAGCCAACATAATCTCAAATAAAAATAGAATAAAATTGGTTCTAAGGGTTTTGGTTTTTAGTTTTGGTTGAAAACTTCATCAATCAAGGAGGAAATAAACAACAACAAGCTAATACAGAACTGAATCATGTAATTTGGATAAAATAGGGATCAATTACATCCCAATAAGCCATAAACATTACACATGAAATACTAATTCCACCCACAGGCTACAAGCATTTACATGAATAAACCTTTAAACAGGAAATGAAATTGTAGACTGAGCAATCAACCAGATCAGAAATAAAAAAGCATGACAGGTAAAACTGGTTATCATTTTATATATAGTCAATAACATTCATCCACTTACATAAGAGTTATAAATGCTAGCTTGAGAAATCAAAGCTCCAAAAGCTTCTCCTTGAGTGAAAAATCCCACCACAAAACTATATGTTTGTCTTATTTTTATCATTACAAAGGTAAATTAGTTCCATAACTAGCTTCTAGGTCAAAATTTGAAACGGTTACATCAATTATTTACAGAATAACCCAAAATATTTAAAGACAATTAACCCAAAAATAGCAAATCGAATTTGGGGAAATTTGGCAAATTTATGGAAATTTGGGTCTCAAAGACACCTTCATACCTCTTGATTCGGGACACCTGTGAAAAAAATGAGAGTTATTTTTAAATGGGTCTTTTATGAACAAAAACCTCTCTTGGTATTTAAAAAATCCCCTTCAATTGATCAGAATATGTGCTAGAAATTTGTGACTAAAACAGGAAATTATTAAATAATTCAAAACCTGAAAATAGGCCACAAATATGAATTCAAATCTCTCAAACGATAATAGATGTTAGAAAACTAAGAGAGTTTTTTGTGAATGATTATCTTGTTAACAAAAACCTATTTTCATTTTCCATAATTCGTTTCCATCACCTCGTAAGCTGCTTCCAATGATAATGCTAAAAACAGGAAAAACAGAGCTGCTATAGGAATCTCCTCATGAAAATATTTGACAAAGGACTGAAAAATGAGGGTTAGATTATAAAGCAAACTTGGAATAAAATTTTATTATAAGTTTTTGAAAGCTTAAAGATATACATATTAACTAATAATCCCAAAATACAAACCTTAAAACTAAATTAATGAAATAATTCAAACATTAAAAGTATTAAATCCAACAAAAATTACTGATTGTCAAAAGTTCTTAAAATCAACATAAAATGTAAAATCATTTTAAACCAACAGTTGAAAATTAGGATAAAAAGAATAGATAAACTAAGAACAAGATCTAGTTATAACATCTGGCTCTTGCTATAGGATGATGTCCTCCTTGTGAGGCTTCAAGAACCTGTAGACCTTGTGCCTTCTTCATTGGGTGATGGAGTCATTTCCCAAATCTTTGCAACTTTCTCAAAATCTGAACACATACCTCTGAAATGACAAAATTTTGCTACAAACCAGCATACTGAAAAGCATCTACATGCTCGTATAGCGAGCTTATTCTGCTATTTACTCCTACCTCTAATCGGAGGAAACAACCTAATCAAGTGTAATCATACTTTCGGTGAAGCCAAGAAACCATTTGAATGAGAATCATAATTGCATGCATGCTATTGTTTGAGAAAACCCACAAAATATTTGATAAATGCAATAAAGAGTCTGTAGGAAGCTGATACTTATGACTGGAACTAGGAAGTATGCCAAAAGATGGAGCATTAGAAACCTTTGAAAAATACAACTCCATCCAAGAAGCCATGGGATCATGAAATTTTCGATTGAAAACTTCAATGTCTTCATTATATTCATCATAAAGTGAAGCATTCTCTTCCTCTCCATTGCTGTTCTTTCTAAACTTTGGTTCAAGAATGGAAACCAATGGCTCTTCAAACTGCTTCTTGACCTTTAAATAAAACCCTTGATCAAAACTTGAACAAATAAAATTCTGAAATTGACCATAAGTCAAGAATGGAAGCTTATTTCTTATATCAATAGTAAGAGGTTGAAGAGGAACAACTTCTTCTTCATAACATGATAATCTCATAGCAGGAACTAGGAAATTTCTACTATAATCCACTAAAAGTATATTATCATCTAAAAAGTTAGCAAATTGATATGAAGAATCAACACAAGCGTCATTTATATCCTTGTTCATATGAAAATCTAAAAATGATGAAGAAAATTGTCTTAAATCTGAATGATACCTACATTCTTTTTCCTATTCATAAGCTTGTATATCTTCAACATGGGCCTGATCTCGAAGCATTTTGCAAGCTCGGATGTTCTCCTCCAATCCTTTTTCATCCTCAAACAATTGTCTTAAAGATGATGATTTCCTTTCTAATAGGAAAAAGACAAGATCTGAATGTTGAGCCATTACATAATATACCATACCAAGTTTTTCTAAAGGTCTGATCTCCGTAGGCATACTGATATAAAAACTTTGAAACCTCAAATTAAATTTAGTAATTGGCTCATCATTTTCCCTTTTCAAACTATAAAATTCGGAAAGAAATTGATCATAAGATTTATTCTTACCCCAATACTTCAAAAAGACATCATGTAACTCTTCCCACAATCCAATTGAATCAGCTTTTAAATTTCGGAAGAAAAACCTAGCATCTCTAGCAAAGGATTTCGAAAATAACCTCATGACAACATTCTCATGCATGATTTCAAAATTGTCAATGAAATTATGAAAAGATTCTAAATGCTTCTCTGCTGTAATATGGTATTTTCAAGTAAAATGGGGAAGATATTCAACAAAGTAGGAAGGGTAAGGATGTAAGAAAGATGGCAGCCTAAGAGGTTTAAACATCTTATTTCTGAGTCCAGACTAAAAAAATGTGAGTTGAAAATGAGGTTCATGAAGCTATTCGCAAGTTTCAGCAGTGATGGTAGAAGGTAATAGATCAGATTTATTCTCTACTAGATGACTAGAATAATTAGGTTCAATAGATATGGGTATATCTATATCATTTTTCATATGTATTTGAAATGAAGGAATAGGATCAACATCAATAAAACAAGAAGAAGGAAGACTTTTTTCTTCCAAAGAGGGATATGAACTTGAAGGTTTATGATCATCAAAATAGACAAAACAAAAAATAATTCTTTTGACATGCAATGGGAAAGACAGGAAGGAACTGATAAATAAGAACAAAACCTCATGGACGAAAGTAACAAGCTGATACACACTCTTTCCATTTGGCTTCATTTTTCTGTCAACAAAACTCTCCTTGTACTAGAATCTTTAATCATGGAGTCGCCGACGAAAAAATGTAGTCTAAAAGATTTTCTGACTTTGTTCACCTCTCAAAATTAGATGAATAATGATATCCCAGGGAAGATATACTTCAGCTTCATCCTCGGTAATGGCGCCAACAATGTTAGTGCCAGAAATTGTTCTCAGACAACTAGAAGAACAAGCCAAAACAATCTCAAATAAAAATAGAATAAAATTGGTTTTAAGGGTTTTGGTTTTTAGTTTTGGTTGAAAACTTCATCAATCAAGGAGGAAATAAACAACAACAATCTAATACAAAATAGAATCATGCAAGTTGGATAAACTGGGGACCAAACACATCCCAATAAGCCATAAACATTACACATGAAATACTAATTCCACCCACAGGCTACAAGCATTTACATGAATAAACCTTTAAACAGGAAATGAAATTGTAGACTGAGCAATCAAATAGATTAGAAATGAAAAAGCATGACGGGTAAAATAGCTTATCAGTTTACATATAATCAATAACAGTCATCCACTTACATAAGAGTTATAAATTCTAGCTTGAGAAATCAAAGCTCCAAAAGCTTCTCCTTGCGTGAAAAATCCCACCACAACACTGTATGTTTGTCTTCCTTTTATCATTACAAAGGTAAAGTAGTTCCATAACTACCTTCTAGTTCAAAATTTGAAATAGTTACATCAATTAGTTATAGAATAACTCAAAATATTTAAAGACAATTAACCAAAAAATAGCAAATCAGATTTGGGGAAATTTGGTGAATTTCTAGAAATTTGGGTCTTAAAGACACCTTCATATCTCTCGATCCGGGACACCTATGTAAACACTGAGATTTTTTTTTTAAAATGGGTCTGTTATGAACAAAAACCTCTATTGGTTTTTAAAAAATCCCCTTCAATTGATCAAAATACGTACTGGAAATTTGTGACTAAAACAGGAAATTATTAAATAATTCAAACCCTGAAAATAGGCCACAAAGATGAATTCGAATCTCTCAAACGATAATAGCTATTACAAAACTGAGAAATTTTTTTGTGAATGAGTATGTTTTGAACAGAAAACTCTTTTTATTTTCCAAAATTCATTTCCATCACCTCGTAATATGCTCCCAATGATAATGGCAAAAACAGGAAAAACAGAGCTGCTATAGGAATCTCCTCATGAAAATATTTGACATAGGACTAAAAAATGAGGGTTAGATTATAAAGAAAACTTGGAACAAACTTTTATTATAAGTTTTTCAAAGCTTAAAGATATACATATTAACTAATAAGCCCAAAATACAAGCCTTAAAACTAAATTAATGAAATAATTCAACCATTAAAAGCATTAAATCCAACAAAAATTACTGATTGTCAAAAGTTCGTAAAATCAACATAAAATGTAAAATCATTTTAAACCAATAGCTGAAAATTAGGATAAAAAGAATGGATAAACTAAGAACAAGATCTAGTTATAACAGTACCCAAGAAGAATGGGAAATGGAGAGTCTGCGTGGATTACAGAGAATTCAAAAAGGCAACACAGAAAGATCACTTTCCTCTTCCTTTCATAGATGAAGTACTTGATACCCTGTCTAGGAAGAAGTTCTTCTCCTTTCTAGATGGGTTTAGCAGGTACAATCAGATCCAGATTGCTCCCGAGGACCAAGAAAAGACCACCTTCACCTGTCCTTTAGGTACTTTTGCATATAGGTTACTTCCCTTCGGATTGTGCAATGCACCAACCACCTTTCAGAGATCTATGATTGGCATCTTTTCGGAGATGGTTAATGATAGTATGGAGATTTTCATGGATGACGTTACTCCATATGGTAGTGAATTAGAGGAGGCATTAAAAAACTTAAAGAATTTTTTAACACGCTGTGAGCAGAACCAGCTATCCTTGAGCACTAAAAAGTGCCATATGATGATGAGAGAGGGTGTAGTGCTAGGGAACTTTATCTCTGCTGATGGTAACCAAGTAGATCCGTCCAAAATCAGGGTAATTGAAAATATACTCTATCCTAGAACACAGAAAGAGGTACATAGAATTTTAGGTCATGTTGGTTATTATAGAATATTTATAGAAAATTTTCCAAACTAGCGTCTCCTTTATTTACCCTATTGATGAAGCATATACAGTTTATTTGGAATGACGCATGCTAGACAATGTTCACTGAACTTAAGAAGAGGTTGTCTACAACTCCTATCTTAAGGGGGGCCAATTGGGCTCTACCTTTCCACATTTCTTTAGATGCCTCTGATACCTCCATTGGAGCAGTGTTGGGACAGCAGGATGGCCAAGCATCATATGCAATTGACTACATTAGTAAAAACTTGGCACCCTCTGAACTCAATTACACTGTTACAGAGAAAGAAATTTTATCTGTTGTTTACTCCATTAACAAATTCAGGCATTACATCACTGGATATCCCACCTTTGTACACACTGACCACTCAACCATCAAGTACTTATTGAAAAAACCAGTTACAAATGCTAGGATAACTAGATGGTTGTTACTATTATAGGAGTTCGATATTACCATTGTTGACAGACCTCGAAAAGAAAATGTTGTTGCTGATTTTTTATCTCATTTTACTGACAGTGATGAGAGCTTACCAGTTGAATATTCTGTCCTAGATGAACATTTATTTGTAGTTTTAGTTCATTCTCCTTGGTATGCAGATGTTGCTAACTACTTGGCTGCTGGAAAGATTCTGACACATTTATCAAAGAGAGAGAAAAGGAAAATCATTCAACAAAGTGCCAGGTATTGTTGGATAGATGGTAATGTTTTCTACATAGGTCCTGATATTGAGATGTGTTAGGGAGGATAAAGTCTTCCATAGTTTGAAGGCCTGCCATGATGAGACATGTGGAGGACATTTTGTAGATAAAAGGATAGGTCATAAGGTGATAAGAATGGGCTATAATTAGCCAATAGTTTTCAGGGATGCGAAAAAGTATGTCCAGGCTTATGACAGCTGTCAGAGAATGGGCCAACCTAACAGATTGGATGAAATGCCTTAACAACTATATTTGGTGGTTGAACCCTTTGACAGATGGGCCTTAGATTTGTTGGGCCTATAAACCCTTCCTCGAAGCAAAAATATTACATTTTAGTTTGCACCGACTACATCACAAAATGGGTGGGGGCTGTGGCATTGGTGAAAGCCAATGACCAAGCTATAATAGACTTCCTGTACAGGGAAATATTCACCCGTTTTGGAGTACCCAAGGAAATAATCATAGATGGAGGACCACAGTTTGTGTCACATAAATTTGAAGCTGTGTTATAGAAGTACCACATTCAACATAGGATAACTTCAACTTACCATCCCTAGGCCAATGGCCATGTGGAAAGTACCAATAAAGTTATTGAATCTATCCTTACTAAAATAGTTAGAATCCATCGTAGAGACTGGGCTAACAGGCTTCTCGAAGCACTGTGGGCATATCGCATTACTTTTCATGGTACTACAAAGTTCTCCCACTATGACTTAGTGTATGGTAAGAGTGTTGTCTTCCCTATCGAATTCAAGATCAAGACTTTGAGGAAGGCCATAGATGTAAACTTGGATGTAACAGAGGCGTGAAGGAGTCAAGCGAATCAATTAAATGAACTGGATGAAAAATGTATAGCTGCAGTGGATCAAACAACATTGATTCAGCAGAAGTGATCCAAATGGCATGATCGGTTCATAAAAAATAAAGTCTTCTATGGAGGAGACTGGGCATTATTATACGATTCAAGGTTCAAAAGCGACTTCAAAGGTAAGTTGCACATAAGATGGTTGGGTGCATATCAGATAGATAGAGTGTTTGATAATGGTACAATCTACCTAGTCACCATCGACAAGAACCATACATCATTATTTGCTAATGGTCATAGGCTACAACTATACCACAAACCAATGTCAAAGGATGTGTTTATTTCACAGTTGCAGCTGACTTGGGATACCAGTTAGTGCAAGGGAAGGAGTCTTTCTTTGCCCCTATCAATCTTTAGAAATTCATTGTGATTTCCACACAAATAAATTTTTGTACATAAATAAATTGATGTTTGTTGTTTTTATTTCTTCTTGCTTTGTTTTCCTTTATGATTGATCATTTTTTTTTGGAGAATCTGTGCAGGAATTAACTTAAGGAGCAACGGTCATGACTAGGCTTGACAACTGTGAACTCCTATTCTAATTTCCTTCTTTTAAAAAATATCCATGAAGAAGAAAAAAATTTGAATGATGAACAATTCCATGCAACTGTGACTCTGTAAAACCTGCCCAATTTTCTGTTTCTTGCAGCTGCGACTCCATAAAAATTGCCTATTTTCCTGTTCCGTGAAGCTGTGACTCCATAAAAAACTTCCAATTTAACTGTGACTCTATAAAAACCTATCCATTTTTTCGTTCTGCGCAGCTGCAATTCGTAAAACTTGCCTATTTGTCCGTTTTGCGTAGCTGCAACTCCGAAAAAACCTGTCTATTTTTTCATTTCGCGTGGCTGCGATTCCGCCAATTTTAGATGAATTTTCCTATTCTTCATGGCTGCAAATCCTCCAGATTTATCCATAGAAGGCATGTGACTCCTCAAGATTTGTCCGAAATTTCTACCGCCCATGATTTTGTTGATTCTAACTCACCTCATGGTTTCAATTATGTCTCCGACAAGGTTGAAAGGACAGTTTTTGGCTCGCCGGAAGGAACATCATCACAACATATGCACAATTGTGTTTAAAATTGATGGCAGCATTTAACACACTGTATTATCTTAGGCAGTCACAGATCATTGCATAATTGCTAAGGTACGGTTGCGATTATTTACATGATTAAGTATTAATTAGATTTGACAAAATTAATCATTCTCACCTCTTTATACCTGTCATTATACCCACGCTTCGTTAACTGTCCATCCAAATGATCTTATGGGTACTCAAGCTTATCTAACAACCATCAAATATTTCCTAATTCAGGGCCAAATCTTACTAATGATTCCCTTCTTTCGACTGTCTTAAATTCCCTAATTTTCTCAACCCCAACATTAGCTGTTTGTGCATTCCTCTATGTTGTAACCTCCATTACTGGTCCTGTAATTTGTTGAATCGCTACCAGCATTCAAACGGAAAGGAAACATGGGTATTCTAGCCAGACATGAACCCACAAACATGTAGAAATTACACATAAATGATGAGGTTTTTGCCATGTTCGCAGTTGCTGGTTGGACTAAGTTTTTCTGATGATTAAGTGGTTTTCACAAAGAAATAGTTCTACCATTTTCCTTGAATCTCATAGAAACACATTCAGAGGTCAGGGGCTTGCATATAGAAGTTACTGAGGAGAATGTAGTATAGGTCACGCGCCTTCCTCAAAGTGGAAGATCCTGGTTTGGAAGACGAATTCAAAATGCTGCTGCAATGCAGAAGTTTTTGCTAGCTGGTGAACATGTCTTCCAATAGAAGAGGGGGATAGCATTACAGTCACTGCCTCACCCCTGGAATGAAGTGGCGGTCTTCTTGAAGAAGTATATTACATGTGAATGTAGATATCAAACTGTATATTTCTATGAATTCCCTTTACTATCTCATTTGCGCCATAGGACTTTACTCAATATGCCCTTTAATCTATTTAAAGACTTGAATCATATGGTGGGATTTGTGAAATTGGCTAGACACCCAAACTCGTTCCTCACCCATCATGCCCTGATCAAATTGATCATCATAATCACCTTATCTCAGAGAAATGAAACTTGGGATTAGTTGACTGGCCAACCACCAATAAATCAGGGACCTATACTAGCTAGTGTAGGTCCTAGGAAATTAATAAAAAATATTTATTATTTTATCCTAAGTCTTGGGATGGGTTTTGATTATTCAAAAACCCCCTCTTAAGCCTAAATTTATGTAAAATATCAAAAAAATATCAGAGATATGCGGCCTAGCAAAAATGATTAGTCACCCTTTACATACTACTTGTCCATACAAAACAAGGAAAAGAGGAAAAACCACAAGTGGGGAAATCCTCCCTCAAACATGGACATGAAACAAAATGTATAAACTATGGTCTTCAATATATCTTAATCATATGATCAGCTATCCCAAGCAAATACTTGTGAATACTAAAGGTCTTCTTTGAAATTTTTTTGGTGAATATGTCTGCAACTTCCTCAGCTGGTGTGCAATAATGCAGATCGATGACCTCACCATGCACAAGTTCTATGATGTAGTGCATATGGAAATCAATATGTTTGGTTATCTTCCTTAGTAATGGATTAGTTGATATACAAATGGTACTCTGATTGTCACAATAGATGATTTTAGAAGTCTCTGAATCGATCCCAAACTCTCCAAGCATTCCCTGCAACTACAAACATTGAGTAACTGCATTCACAGCTCCTCCGTACTCTTCCTTTGTAGATGAAAGTGCAATTGCAATTTTTTTCTTACTTGAAAAGTAGATTGGTACACATTCAAGCATAAAAACATATCCAGAATTTTATTTTTCTATCAGTGTTATCACCTGCTCAATCAGAGTCAGTAAAACCAACTAACTCTAGGCTAGATTGTGCAACATAGTGAATCCCATGAATTTTGTTACTTGTACAAAGTTTAGGATTCTTTTAGCTGCCATCGAATGGATGTTATGAGGCTTATCCATGTATATTCAATCCAAAATCACTGCATAATATATGATTTTGATTATGAGTCAAATAAATAATACAACCAACCAGTTTCCTATACAGGCTGTTGGTTTCCAATGGAGATGAAAGTGTTTATTCAAGATTACTACTAAAAAAAAAAGGATTATTTCTTGGATTGAAATCATTCCTTTTGAACTTATTCAGAAGATTTGAATCATACTTGAATTGATGTACCTTGATTCCAATATGTGATTGACAAATATCAAGCCCCAAAAATTGGCTTAACAATCCCAAATCGGTCATTGAGAAGGCATGGTTCATTGCATCCTTCAAGGAGGAAATTTCTTTCTTGGAAATTCATGTGATCAAGAGGTAGTCAACACACAATAAAATGATTATTATAGAACCATGAATCAGATTCAAATAGACATTAGTATCATACTTTCATCTACAATAGTTTAGTGATAGAAAAAAGCCATCAATCTTGGCATACCAAGCTCTAGGAGCTTGCTTTATCCCATACAATTATTTCTTCAACCTACGCACAAGAGATGGATTAGTCACAAAACATTATAGATTCTGTATATATATTTCTTCTTTCATATCACCATGTGATAAGGATCTCTTCACATCCATGTGATGTACCTCTCACTGCTCTGAAGTTTCCATAGCCAAAACTAGTCTTATGGAGTCCATCTTTGCAACTGGTGCAAAGGTCTCGTTATAGTCAATGAATTGGAATTGGGAGAATCCCTCAGCCACTAGCCTTTCCTTATACTTCATAGGAGAACCAATAGAAACATATTTAGTTCTGAAACCCCACTTACACTTGACTAGATTTCTCCTTGGGGGGAGAATGACTAGATCCCATGTATCATTCTTTTGGAGTGAATGGAATTACTCCTTCATGGATGTTTTACATATTGGTTCTTCACATGCATATCCTTATGTATTTGGATTATATTAAATCATTATAAAACACTGATCAGAAAAGAAAGGATCTCTGACAGAAAGGGAACTCTCAAATTGAGATCTAGTCCTCCTAGGATCACTAAGATCCATAGCTAGTTCCCTAGCTATTTGGATGGTATTTTCTTCCCATTTTAGCATTGTGGGGATGTTTGGATCTGAAATTAAATCATAATTATAAAAAATATCAGAATCAGAAATCTCATTAGTTCCTTCACTTACAACCAAAGGTGCAGGAGGTGAGGAGGACTCTCCAATTTTTGTTGCTTCCATAGGCTCTTCTTCGAACTGAACACTCCTTTCAATGAAGGATTTTTGATTGCTCATGTTCATAATATTATACCCTTTGGAATATTCATAATACCCAACAAATAGGAACTTTTGTCTTTGAGGATCCAAATCCCTCCTTTTATCTAGTGGAATTCTATCCCATGATCTTGAGCCAAAAATCCTTAAATGAGACACATCTGGTTTGTGCCCACTCCAAGCTTAGAAAGGAGTAACTCCATCAATATGATTATGTGGAACCATGTTATCAATATAGGATGCATAGTTTATAGCTTCAACCCAAAAATTTGGTGGAATAGTCTTTGACTCCAACATACAAGTAGCCATCTCCTTGATACTTCTATTCTTCCTCTAAGCCACACCATATTGCTAAGGTGTGTAGGGAATAGAGTTTTGCATATGGATACCTAAATGTTCATAATAATTGATGAACTTGGAATTAACATATTCACCACCATTATCATATATGAGGATATTAAGTTTCTGTTAGTTTTTCATCATTCAAGCTAGCATTATGATCTTAGGATCTTTTAACTGAGAGAATAACAAGCACAACAATAAAACACAAGAACAACACAAGAGACAAGAGACACAAATAATTTTCCTAGGGGAAACCATAAAGGAGAAAACCCCGCAACTTCCTCAGAGATAGAATCAACACAAAAGGTAAAACCGAAAAATAGTAAGATAATCTCCCGACAGCAGCAGTCTCTCTCTCTCTCTCACTGAGTGAACTTCTCCTCTCTCATTCATGCACCCCAATGAGTGAGTGTGAGTGTTGAAAGTGAGATAAATAGAGAGGCTCACTCTCTATTTATATTCTTTTGTTCACTTGAAGTGCACTCCAACATGTCGGCCTCACTTAACAATTACGTACTAGAGCTGACATCTCTAGGAGTGTTTAATAACCCTAGTGCCCCACCACTTGTGGGGAATTTGCCTCCTCTGACCAATAGGAGGGTAACACAATGGTGGGTACTATTTCCCTGACTTACAATGACTCACCTAGAGTTGACTTCTCTACGATATTCTAATAACCCAAGGGCCCCAACACTGTGGGGACTTTAACCCTTGACCAATAGGAGGGTTACCCACAATGACTTGACATGACTTTCTCATTATAGAAACTTCCCGGAATAAACATCGGGGTATGACATGAATCAATTACATTACAATGCATCTCGGAATAAACATCGGGTTACAATACATAAGAAATATGGATGAATACATTCTAAAGTTACAATTACATCAACACTCCCTCTTAACTAGGAAGGTATTCTCTCGACATAATTTATCAGCACAAGTCTTCTTCTCTGTATCATCTGGATCATCATTGAGTTCTTGTCATCTTTTTCTTCAAGTCATCTTCATCTGGATCTAGATCATCACTCGATCTGGATCATCATCACTGAATCTAGATAATCACTGGATCTGGATCATCATCACTGGATCTGGATCATCACTTGATCTGGATCATCATCACTAAATCTAGATCATCACTTGATCTATATCATCACTAAACATCATCACTGGATCTAGATCATCTCTCGATCTGGATCGTCATCACTGAATCTAGATCATCACTCGATTTGGATCATCACTGAACATCGTCACTGGATCTGGATCATCGTCACTGAATCTAGATCATCACTCGATCTAGATCTCTCAAAGTCATTATAACTGGATTTGGATCATAGCTTTATCTAGATCTCATCTGGTCATCATCATGTGTGCTATCTTGTCATAGGAAGTTATACAGAGCCAGCCTTCTTTCATGTTGGTTGTAGGCCTAGCCATCAGGTAGGTCTTCACCCATCACTTACATTTGACCTACTCATCAGAAAGGCATGCCCAACACTTATATCTGACCTACTCGTCAGACAGGCATGCCCAACACTTATATCTGACCTACTCGTCAGAAAGGCATGCCTAGCAATCACATCTAATCATGTAGTAACCTACAATCACATCAGAAAAGCATGCCCAACATTCACATCTGATCATGTAGTGACCTATAATCACATCAGAAAGGCCCTATACTCACATCTATCATGGAAGGAATTGAATCCTCTCAGCATGATAGAATGGCCCGCCCTTACATCTAACATGGAAGGAACTGAATCCTCTCACCATGATAGAATGGCCCGCACTTACATCTGACATGGAAGGAACTAAATCCTCTCATCATGACAGAATGGCCCGCACTTACATCTGACATGGAAGGAACTGAATCCTCTCACCATGACAGAATGTCTTACACTTACATCTGACATGGAAGGAACTAAATCCTCTCACCATGACAGAATGGCATGCACTCACATCTGACCTAGAAGGAACCAAATCCTCCACCCTTATCAGAAAGGCCCCCAATCCTAGATTGAGCTACCTGGTAATGGACCAGGTGCCTGCACTCTCCCGAAGAGTGGCAGTTTCCCTTACATATATCCTACTCGACATAATGGTTAGCACTCATATCTGACATGGAAGGAACTAAATCCTCTCACCATGATAGAATGGCTCAGCCCTTACATCTGACCTGCTCATTAGAATGGCTTTGGGACTCATCACTTTCCCTTGGAGGAAATCTCGATCTAGAGAACACCAAGCTTCTTCGTGAAGTACTCAAAATTCACTCTAGCCAATGCCTTCATCAACACATCAGCTATCTGTTCCTCCGTCGCAACATACTGGAGCTTCACTACTCCCCTCTGCACCATATCCCTGATATAGTGATACTCGATCTTAATATGCTTTGACTTGTCATGGAACACTGGATTCTTTGACAACTTCACGAAACCCTGGTTGTCACAATGTATACAAGTAGCATCCAACTGGAGATCAAATAAATCAGATAGTAGCTTCCATAGCCATACTGCCTCACAGCTAGCTGAACAAGCTGTGACATACTCTACTTCAGCTGTACTCAGTGCCACATAGGATTGCTTCCTGCTAAACCAAAAGATCACACCTGATCCCATACTGAAGAAACACCCTGAAGTTCTATTCCTATCGATGGCACTGCCTGCCCAATCTGAATCAACATAACCCTCCAGGTTAAGCTTTTGATTCCCATAATCAACTGTACCCCTCAGGTACCTCAGAATATGCTTTGAAACAATCAAGTGAACATGTCTCAGATCTGTTAAGAACTAGCTTAAGGTGTTCATAGCAAAGCAAATATCTGGTCTTGTGTTTGTCAGGTACATCAAGGAACCAATCATTTGATGATACATCGTAGCATCAACTGTCTCTGATGAAGCATCACTTAACAGCTTCAGGTTTGATGCCATAGGTGTGGTCATGCAGTCCATCATCCTGAACCTATTTAGGATCTCTACTGCATACTTCCCTTGTCCATACCTCCATGCCTAGAAAATAGTGCATCGACACATAATAGGAGCATCACTGGTCTTCCACCTTCATCCTTGAAGCAAACGTTGGAATCCTCTTTAATCTCAATAAAGCCTTGAGTCACCAGTAATCTTCCCATCCTGTCATACCATGTCAAACCTCAAGATATTTTGTAGTCACTCCCTCTGAATTGAAGCATCATACTCCCTCTGTCTTCTGTGCTCTATGCACTAAAAACATTCTATACCAGAGTGACAAGTAGCTTCCTATGCTACTAGTATTCTATGTGTCCATTTAGTGTATAGAATTTCATGTTCAACATTGTAGCAAAGGTTAAGATCTTCATCAATCTCATCATGTATGTGTTTCAATTCTTACTGGCTACAAATTTATCTTCGTAGTCTATGCCTTCTTTTCATGAGAAGCCTCGTGCTATAAATCTTGATTTGTATCCCACGATGTTTCCATCTACTGCATGATGGAGCTACGAACTTCCCTTCACATATTGATACTACATCCTAGACATCATTCTTCTTGTAGTTCTTCATAGCTTGAAGGTTTTGTATCAATGATGTCGCTACATTCATCATATTATTCTTCATCTTAAACTGTCATCACTTGTTCTTCAGAACAAGTCTCATCCTTCTTTGCTTGTAGGTGATTATGTATGCAATCTTTCCTACAAGTCAAATGTGTTTGTATGGTTAGAAACATTTCACAAGGAATATTCATACTCGTAAATTCTTATGCATAAATATATGATCATGCAACTACTTTAGCCAATACAACATTAATCCATATCTCACAGAAACGTTTCTAGATGCCTTCCATATCTACCAGGACAACATTGAGATTGTGCACTAATCCAATATGTCAGCAAAGATGTTTCATTCTAGATAAGTAGCAATGGAGAGTTTGTATAGAACCAAGAGGTATTTACCCATCACATGCATATTAGTAGTATACTGTCGTTAATGCAAACATCCTATCATGCATAATACATCAACTAAATATAAACAAATGCATAACAAAATAATATCATGAAATGACAATTGAATACTTATCTTTATTTGTTTCATGGGTATACTCCTTCTTGAGTCTTCAGCTTCATCATCTTCTTCATTCATAATAGCATCCTTTCTTATTCAAATGCTAAGGTGGATAAGAAGTTCTTCAAGAGTTGAGATCTTCATATTCCTCATTGATTGAGGGATCTTCTTTGGAAGGTGAGAGCTTGATATTCAGTTGCTCCCATCTTCTCTTCTCTTCTTATGAGTAGAGCTTCTTCTTCTTCTTGGAGTCCGCTGAAAGTAATCACTTCCTTCTGGCACACATTCCTCACATGAATGAATCCCATGATCCTGGGAGGCTATTCAATGTGGCTATCACCACTTCTGCATTCTTCACTTCCGCTTTAAGTTGTTCTTTGATTTGAGAGACCCTTATGACTGTATGGTCTTTGCATTCTAGATCTTCACATTCTTTAATTGGTTTCTTAAGGTCATCTTCTGATGTATGTTCTTCCCTTCAAATAGCTTGGTCAAGGAATCAAACATCTTTGGTTTCTCTAGGGAAGACACTTGTAGTACAAGTTGATTCGTGACTGAATCAGCAATGATCTTCTTGGCCTTGACCAAGTTCTTCTTGTGTAAGTCTTATAGCCTCATCTCCCTCTGGAACTGGAACCTCTCTACTCATGTAGGTGTCCCATTCATTTTCTTTAAAGAGATCATATACTTCCATGCTTGGAAGTTGTCAAATTCACCAAGCTTATCATCAAGCTGATGTGATATATCACTTTGAAATGAGAACCTCGAATGAAAATAGCAAAGGATTAGATCTTACCGATTTGAGGTGTCCGTCTTGGTTTCGGAGCTCGCTGATCTAGGGTTTGTCACAGAAACCCTAATTTTCAAAACATGGAATATTTTAGATCTGATTGGATATACAGATATATCTCTTCAAATGGATCTGTCCAATGTACTCCTTTTCTAAAACCAGTGGAGGGAAGCTCCCGGAATAGGAAGCCCTAGTTTTCCAATTTCTTCTGCAGAAATTCCTGTCACTGTTTCCGTGATATCTCCAAAATTATTTCTCCTCAGTGTATGAAATTTATCTCTGAAGTAACCTCACATGTCCCTGATCCAACACCATAGGTCTCATCATAATTCGTTTCACCAATTGGGATTTATGATCCTTTTCCCAAGGTGACCTTTTACAGGACTGTTCAGAATAGCAAAGTTGTACGGCATTCCACGTGTCACTGATTCATCTTCTGAGTCTGATATTCAGAAAACCAATATTAAATTCCGTGCCCTTTCTGGAACATCTTCAAGAATTCCATTTGGAATTATGTAGCCCATGATATTGCAATTCGCCACAGGTGTCCTGTTTAAGGATGAATTCTGGAAGAGGCTGGAACCCTAATTTGGAGGCATCATATCTCCTAGAATATAGCGAATATAAGGCTACGTTTTGGATAAAATTTTCATCAGGATTGTATCATGTGCCACTGTATTGTCAGCTTCAAATCCTTCACCAATCTTGGGATATAACGAATGTACCAAAATTTAGCAGTTTTAGTATTTAGGGTTTTTCTAGCTCGGGGTCAAACTAGGGTTTGACTTTCTGAAAGTTTCACCCAACCAGATTTCTTGATCCAGGTCTCTAAACTTTGGTTTTGATGAGGAGAAAAATCCTATGCTAGGATCAATAAAAAATTCCTCTTCTGTAGAAAGCCCTAATTTCCGCATCGAAAATTGAAAATGCTCGGAATCGAATTCCACTTCGATAGAAAGATGCGCCTTTCAATGGAGAGTCAGGCTAGCATATCTTTGCTGATGGATTGTGGAGAGATACCCAAAAATTAAAAAGCCCTAGCTTCTACAGCTGTAGAATTTCTTCTTCTCAGGTTAGCTCTGATACCATGTTAGTTTTTCATCATTGAAGCTAGCATTATGACCTTAGGATATTTTAAATGAGAGAATAACAAGCGCAACAATAAAACACAAGCACAACACAAGAGATAAGAGACACAAAGAATTTTCCTCAGGGAAACCATAAAGGAGAAAATTCTGCAACTTCATCAGAGATAGAATCAACACAAAAGGTAAAACTGGAAAACAATAAGATGATCTCTCGACAGCAGCAGTTTCTCGCTCTCACATTGAGAGAGCTTCTCCTCTCTCACTCATGCGCCCCAATGAGTGAGTGTGAGTGTTTCAAGTGAGATAAATAGAGAGGTGCACTCTCTATTTATATTATTTCATTCACTTGAAGTGCACTCCAACATGTCGGCCTCATTTAACAATTACGTACTAGAGTCGACATCTTTAGGAGTGTCTAATAACCCTAATGACCCACCACTTGTGGGGAATTTTCCTCCTCTGACCAATACGAGGGTAACACAATGGTGGGGACTATTGTCCTGATTTACAATGACTCACCTAGGGTCAAATTCTCTAGGATATTATAATAACCCAAAGGCCACACAACTGTGGGGACTTTAACCCTTGACCAATAGGAGGGTTACCCACAATGACTTGACATGAATTTCTCATTATAGAAACTTCCCAGAATAAACATCGGGGTATGACAGGACTCAATTACATTACAATACATCCTATAATAAACATCGGGTTACAATACATAATAAATATGGATGAATACATTCCGAAGTTACAATTACATCAACAGTTTCCTCCCAGACTAATTCTCAACCAAAGCCTTGAAAAGGTCAAAAACTTCAGACTTGAGTTTAAAAAAGTAAACCCAACAGTACATAGAAAATTCATCTATGAAGGTAAGGACATACTTGGATTGACACAATTACATATGAGGACAAGGACCGACAATATCATTTTGGATGAGCCAAGAGGTGTTGAGGTTTGCTCATGACTAACACTCTCATATTTATGCTCGAGATGTTTTCCTAGACTGCAACACTGACAGACCCCTTTGGAAACTTTATCTTGGGCAGCCCTGAAACCATATATTTTTCACACAAATATGAAAGGTATTTATATTTTAGGTGACCAAACCTCTCATGCCAAATTTTTCTTGCTTCATTGGAATGGGTGATGAGATCATAGGGGTTAGATAAAGGCATTAAGTGTGAGAACCTATAGAATTTTGAACAGTGATCCACAAGACCTCTAGCTATGACTCCACCATTAGTAATATCAAATATTTCAACTTCATTGGGAGATCAGAAAACAACCTTCTTTGGTGACCTAGTGTGATTCATATGGTATACTGATAAGAGATTAGGAATAAGACCTAGGACATACAAGACATTATTGAAGGAACCATGGTAAAAAACAATGCTACCTTTACCCTTACTTTTAGTTTTCGAGTTATCTCTCAGCAAAATATTAGGGTGCTTCGAATAATCAAGAGATGAGAATAATTCCTTTCTTGAAATCATGTGCCTAGAAGCTCCAAAATCCATGATAAAGGAAGGAGATATTACAATGCTTGATACCAAGGCATGAACTCTCTCTTGACATTTGAAACCAGATCCTCCTTCCTTCTTGCTTATGCTACCAGGTAGGGATATGTTGTTTTTCTCTAGTATTTGAGTCAACATATTGATATGCTTCATGATGCAAGATCTCTTAGGATGAAATCCCTTAACATAGTATGAGAACTTTCTACCTTCAAGTTTACCTTTCTTCTTCTGAAATTTTTTCTTCTTGGAGTTTGAGGACTTCTCTTAAGACTTGGACTTGTATCCTTTTTTATGTCAAGCATTCTTAGCATTCTTATTGTCTTTGGAATTTCCAAAAACCAAATTTGGATCTTTGGAAGGTTTTATGGTGCCCATGAAGATTAGTTTGCATTGCTCCTGAGTCAAGGATTCCATGAAATCTTCCAGTGAAGGAATCTTCCAACTTGGAGGCATGGAAGGTCGAAAAAAATACAAAGTAATTAGGACCAAGATTTGAAATAATGGCCAATATTATTTGTTATTCTTCTTTGTCAAGTCCACACTATGATAGCTGCAAAACAAGAGATTTTAATTTTGTGAAGTAGACTTGCAAGGATTCAAAGCTTCTTGGATTTAGTTCTATCAGCTCATTCTCCTTTTGATAACCTCTCATCTTATCTGTCTTCCCAAAAAAATATTGAACTTTCTCCCATGCTTCATTCGGTGATGTAATACCATCAAGATGAAATAGAAGGTCTCTGGAAATGCTTAGACATAAGATACCATATGCCTCATCTCTCCTCTTATGCCATTTGATATTATTTGTTTCTGCATTAGGCTCAAATTTATTTTCCATGGTCACTCTGTAGAGGCCTTTACTCCTCATCAGAATCTGCATCCTTGCCTTCCATTAGAAGAGTTTAATGGACTCAAGATGATTGTTTGAGATTGATCCATCCTATGCAACTGCGTCATTTGACCAGATAGTCCACGCTCCCAGTGAGTGATGTCAACCCTACAAAAAGAATATTGAAGAGGAGAAAACATGAGCTACCAAGTCTCTGATACCATGTGGAAATTATCCAAAGTGAGGAACAATTGACCTCACAAAATTGCTTGAAAAATTCAAGAAACACTCAAGAAGGAGACTGGATATGTGAAAATGCACAAACTGTTGATGATATTAAATTATATAAGCCATCATTAAATATATGTAGGCTTCTCCTAAATTATATATTCCAACCATTTAAAATATTTAGGAAGCTAGTCAAATTGGTACAAAAGCAGGCTTACCAAACTAGTCAAAATCCTCCATATGTTAATAAAGATCTTTACAAATCAGTTAAGATGCTCATGAATTTGCTGAAGGAGAGTGTACATATCATAAATGATGGAAATTTGAATTTACCATTCTTATAGATGAGGAAAATAACGGAGGTGAGTTGGTGCAAAAAACAAGGCAGACTACCTAAAAACTAGCTTTACCTTTTTCCTTGAAACTGCGGAAGAGATTGAAATATTGGAAAAAGAAGTAATGTGTAGTTTCCATTCTCAGAAGTTTGTGGGTTGGTAGGATCTTATCCAGAATATTTCTAACTCAATCCATGAGAAATTTTGGAAAGTTTGACCTCAAAAATGGGTTTGGGTGCAAACTAGATAGTGTAGGTCCTAGGAAATTAATAAAAAAGATTAATTATTTTATCCTAAGTCTTGGGATGGGTTTTGATTATTCCAACATCTTGTACATAGGTTCCTCCACAATACCCTTCCACATGTCCTAAAAAATACTCATTACCAAGTCAAATTCATATATGTCTAACATGTGTTTGTCTTGAAAAATACTCATTATCAAGTCAGACATGCCTAACATTTGTGTGTTTTGGAATTATGTGTAGGACATAAATACCTCTTTGTCTATGTGTTCATTTGGGAAGTGTCAGATTAAAATAAAATTCACAAAATGGTGAAAAACAAGGCTAGTTTTATAGATATATTAAGCATCCAATTCAATACAAGTTTGCATGATTATAATCAACAGGTAGTGACCAAACGAAAAAACTACTTTCATACTCTATTAAGCAAATCTTTCTCTTGGTTTCAGGAAAGGAAAAATGTACTTTATATTTATCCCTTGCTATATATGACCATAGTTTCATTTCATAGTTTTGCATAGCTAAACGTCCTTTAGTTCTTCTCCAAATTTTGTGTATCCCCAAAACATCTAATTTAAATACCAGTCCTTCGCTTAAAATTAGAAATCCTAGTTTGGCAGTGTGCACATCTTTCTTAGCAACCTAGTTCCATCGGCACAATGTGATTTGAATGAAAAATGTAATACTTTTCCATTTCTATTTTGTTTTATTGCAAAAAAAGAATGTACACGGCAATACCTATCACCAACAATTTGATGATGATAACATGTATAGAAGTAGATGTTCCTCTGCTTGTGCAAGGTCAATGTTGGTTCAGCAACCTCAATGAGGAATATATCCTAATACAAGAGAGCATGAGTTGAAACCAAGAGGCACAAGAAAAAAAGAGCTACAAATATTCAAATGAAGATAAGCCATTTACCGTGCTGTAAAAAGCTCTTTTAAATTCAGTAATTATGAAAGAACATAAGCCATTTACCCCACTATACACATATTTTTTAAATTCATTTATTCTAATTGAGATGTTTCCCTATATTGGTGAACCATTATGGCACAAAGAATCTAAAGTTCTCTGTAGATTTAAATCAAGTAAAAGAGCAATATAAGCATCAATCACTTATTTCTCATAGAAAAGGAAATAGCTAATGGAAAATGCCATAATTCCACCTACAACACAAAGGGTATTAGTAAATATTTCATTCTTCGTCTTCTTATCTTTCAATTCACTCTACGCTTTCAAAAATTAATGAGAATATGCTAAGACATTATTGTAGTTCAAATTTCTGTGGAATCCCATAGCTCTTTTGAGGATAAGTACTCTATTCCTTCCATTTACATGTGCAACCACCATGTCTTCCAATTGCATGCCAATCTCAGTCAACTTCAGAGTTGCATGAGAACTATCTCCAACTCCATTATCAGAACTTCTATAGTGTCATAATGATACCCTGAACAACCCCAAAAGAAATAATTTTATGAGCAGGAAGTATGGAAATTAAGTGTATAAGGAAATCCTTATCAACAAACCATATTTTTTCCTCCTATTCATGGGGACTCAACTATATATTCTTTCTAAGATTGCTCCATAGTTTCTCATATTTCCCTTACCTCTCAACATATGTGATTGGTGGAAACCCGTCTTCCAAGGATATATTTGCTTGGACCTCTACATTCTTGCCTTTGTCAAAAATACTTTATGCAATTGGATGTTTTGTCAGATAAAGAACATAGATCCAAACTACCATATTCTTATATTCATCCACTTTATTTTCTTAGTGTTGTTGTAATTTTAGAAAAATCGTTGGACTTGAGAGGAAGCACATAAAACCCCAAATTTCACAATGACTTCATCTACAAAAAAAAATCACCTCAACCAGACATCTCAAAGAATTCAATTGAAGACAAATCCACCTCGACCAGACAGCTCGTAGAATTCAATTGAAGACAGATCCATGCAAACAAAGAACCTTCTTTGCAAAGTAACTCCAACAATATTTGATTGTATGATAACACTTTAACTTTTGAAAACATATAAAGAATCGAACTGGAACCAACAAACATACTTTAATGTAAAAGCATTCCCCAAAGACAGATACCTAAACCTTGGTGACATTGATACTTTACAAGCTTTGTCTGGTGTTCATGTAGTGATGCTATAACCTGGCATAGGAGAAAATAAACATATGATGAAATTTAATATTAAGAAATCCATTGGAACAAAAACTAATACCTAAGAAACAACTTCGTTTGATAAAATATAAGTGGAGGACACTAAAATACTCACAAACGCTTTGATAAAACGAAAATGGAGGACGCCAAAATACTCACAAATGGAAAATCTAGTTGGTATATCAACGATTTCTAATGCATCTAGGGATGAACACTGAAATGGCCTTAGAATAATCGACACCGGAGTTAAATAATGGAGGAATAACTGATAATAAGGTTGATTCTAATTCATTCCATTTTAAGTCCACATTTGAACATAAACGAAATGGTACTTACTATGAAGAGAAAATTCTCTAAAGCATGAATAATTCCTTGTAATAATGATTCCCTTCATGGCCTGCTATATTCTTAAATTCATCCACTTTATTTTCTTAGTGTTATTGTAATTTCAGAGAAAATCGTTGGGCTTCAGAGGAAGCACAGAAAAACCCAAATTTCACAACGACTTCATCTACCAAAAAAACTCACCTTAACGAGACAACTCAAACAATTTAATTGAAGACAAATCCACCTCAACCAGACAGTTCTTATAATTATGTTGAAGACAAATCCATGAAAACAGAGAACCTCCTTTGCAAAGTAACTCCAACAATATTTGATTGTATGATAACACTTTAAATTTTGAAAATATATAAAGAACAAACATACTTTAATGTAAAAGCATTTCCAAGGGACATATACCTAAACATTGGTGACGTTTATACTTTATAAACTTTGTCTTGTGTTCATGAAGTGAATCTATAACCTTCCATAGGAGAAAATAAACATATGATGAAATTTAATATTAATAAATCCAATGTAACAAAAACTAATACCTAAGCAACAACTTCGTTTGATAAAATATAAATGGAGGACACTAAAAGATTCACAAACTCTTTCATAAAATAGAAATGGACCCCAAAATACTCACAAATAGAAACTCTAAATGGTATATCAAAGATTTTTAATGCATCTAGGGATGATCACAGTGAAATGGACTTAGAAGAATCGACACCGCAGTTAAATAATGAAGGAATAACTGATAATGAGGTTGATTCTAATTCATTCTAGTTCAGTCCACATTTGAACATAAACGAGATAGTACTTACTATGAAGATAAAATATTCTCTAAAGCATGAATAATGCCTTGTAATAATGATTCCCTTCATGGCCTACCATATTCTTAGATTCATCCACTTTATTTTCTTAGTGTTGTTGTAACTGTAGAGCAAATCGTTGGACTTGAGAGGAAGCATAGAAAACCCCAAATTTCACAACGACTCCATCTACCAAAAAAATTACCTCAACCAGACAACTCAAAGAATTCAATTGAAGACAAATCCACCGCAACCAGACAACTCGTAGAATTCAATTGAATATGAATCCATGAAAATGGAGAACCTCCTTTGCAAAGTAACTCCAACAATATTTGATTGTATGATAACACTTTAAATTTTGAAAAGATAAAAAGAACCGAAATGGAACCAACAAACATACTTTAATGTAAAATCATTCCCCAGAGACAGATACCTAAACATTGGTGACATTGATACTTCATAAACTTTGTCTAGTGTTCATGAAGTGAATCTATAATTTGCCACAGGAGAAAATAAACATATGATGAAATTTAATATTAAGAAATCCAATGTAACAAAAACTAATACCTAAGCAACAACTTCATTTGATAAAATATAAATGGAGGACACTAAAATACTCACAAGTTCTTTGATAAAACATAAATGGAGGACACCAAAATACTCACAAATGGAAAATCTAAAGGTATATCAACAATTTATGATGCATATAGGGATGATCACTGTGAAATGGTCTTAGAAGAATCGACATCGTAGTTAAAAAATGGAGGAATGACTTATAATAAGGTTGATTCTAATTCATTATAGTTTCGTTACACATTTGAACACAAACAATATGGTACTTACTATGAAGAGAAAATATTCTATAAAGCATGAATAATGCCTTGTGGGATTTGTTCTCGATATTGTCATGTGCAGTTTGAGAATTTGAATCGATTTTTTTATTATAAGAGATTTGGTTATCAATCAGAGAATATCCTAGATGAGGGTACACCTCCCACATAATATCTCTCATTTTTTATCATTGGAACTCTTAGAACTCCACTTCTGAGAAACCACAATACTTCCCACTACCAATTGCTTTCTTTTGTCTCTACGTCCTATGGGATGTGAATTCCTTCACCCCCAATAGTCCCTCAGGATATCATCATCCCTTCAGCCCATCGTTTCCTTATAATATCACCATCCCATTCCTAGACTTCCTATGTGAGATCTTGGACTAGCATAGTGCTTCCGAGTGTAGAAGCAAGGGTCAATATTCAATCCCCATTATAGGGTGTTCAAACCTCATTACAAGGCCTTTAATATTTCACAAGGATACACGAAATACATCCACTTGAATAATATTGCAATCAATCAATCATAAGGTTAGTCATCATGTATATATATTTTTCAACAAGATAAATGAAATATACTACAATCAACCATTCACGTTAAATCACATTGTAATATATCACATGCTTAGCATCAGGTATATAATTTTTCAACAAGGATACATGAAATACTTATTCAACCAAGAAACACATATTTCATTAAGCTTGGAAGTATTCTATTACAAGGACTTCATTCACATTGAGATTTTTTGTAAATATTTAAATATATATTCTATTAAATATAGAAAAATTAAATCAAAGAAATATTCCATTAAATTTGGAAGAATTAATCCAGTGAACTATTTCCATAATTAGTAGTTTTTAATTAGTTCAAGTAAAAACCATCTAGGTAAAAACCACAAAGGTGCTCTTCATATGGCATGACAAATATATGAACCTTTCAGTCTATGACTTGCATACTATTTTGAGATATGTCTTTTCAGCTCAGACTCTTTCTTTCTCTCATGCTCTCTCATCTTATTATTCTTTGTTCTACTCCTACTGATCCACACACAACCTGTATCGACTCTTCTACTCTACTTTCTGTGCACTCAGCTACAAAATGACTCTTACAAAACGGTCTGTGCACACAACTATAGATCCACTACTCAACAACCTTCTAGTACTATCCAAATTCTCTCAGATTCCTTCAACCACTTCCTATCTTCTCTGAACCAACCTAACCAACCCTTATACAAAACATGTTCCTCCTATTTATAGATTCTACAATGTCACGCAGAGTCGAATGAGTACAACTCATTTATTGGAGTCATAAGTAGCCACAAAACGTCATTCATTACATTTATTATAGGCCATACCTAGCCGCAAAAATTTCCTTCATTACATTTATAACAGGTCATAACTAGCCACAAAAATTCCTTTCAGTCTTCAATTGCCTCCAGTACCTATGGTATTTATGACTTGTCGCTTTCCATCCTTTACTCTTCTACCTGCCTGCAGGTACGTTTTTCCTTCCTCGCACTCTTCCTTGTCGCAGCTTTCTCTCTTTTGCACTTCCTTTCCTTCGTTTACCTCTTCATCCTTGTCACGTGCTTTCTTTTCCTGTCTGTTCTTGTGCTTCTATTTCTTCCTTATGCTCTTTCTTGGCCCAACATGTAGCAAAATCTGAACTGCGTAAGGTTTTGAGGAAATAAAACCATAGTTAAAGCCTCTATAACCTCATTTGTTATTCACAATAACAATCTTGCATTAGTTATCAACTAGGCCAACTATTGTTTGTATATTGTTCTTGGAAGGTAGTAGAAATAATGAAATACAACTAGACCATTTTTGGGATTATTGTGTGGAAATTAAGCCCAATTAACTTTAGAACAATTGAACTCACAAAATTGCTTGAAAAATGGAAGAAATGCTGAAGAAGGAGACTGAATATGTGAAAATACACAAATTGTTGATGATATTAAATTACATCAGCCACCATTAAATAGATGTAGGATTCTCATAAAGTAGATACTCCAAAGATTCAAAATCTTCAGGAAGCTATTCGAATTGGTACAAAAGTAGGCTTACCAAACTAGTCAAAATCCTCCATAGGTGAATAAATCCCTTTCCAAATCAATTAAGATGCTCAAAAATTTGTTGAAGGAGAGTGTACAGATCATAAGTGATGGAAATTTGACTTTATAACTCTTTAGATGAGGAAAAGAAGGGAGGTAAGTTGGTGCAAAAACCAGGGAAGACTACCTTAAAACTGCAGAAAAGATGGAAATATTGAAAAAAGAAGTAATGCCCAGTTTCCATTCTAGGAAGTCTGTAGGTTGGAAGGGACTTATCAAGAATATTTATAACTCACTCCATGAGGCATTTTTGGCAATTTTGACCTCAAAATTGGGTTTGGGTGCAAAGTAGCTAGTGTAGGTCCTAGGAAATTAATCAAAAAGATTAATTATTTTATCCTAAGTCTTGGGATGGGTTTTGATTATTCCAACACACCCTATTAAGCCTCAATTTATGTACAACATCATAAAAATATCAGAGATAAGGGCATAGAAAAAAGGATTAGCCGCCCTTTACATGTTTCTTGTCCATACAAAACAAGGAAAATAGGCAAAACCACAAGTCGGGAAATCCTCCCTCAAACATGGACATGAACAAAACTGCATTAAATATGGTCTTCAATATATATTCATCATATTATCAGATATCCCAAGTAAATACTTGAGAATACTAAAGGTCTTCTTTGAAAACAATTTGGTGAATATGTCTGCAACTTGCTCAGGTGATGTGCAATACTGCAGATCAATGACCTCATCATGCACAAGTCCTCCGATGTAGTGCATATGGATCTCGATGTGTTTGGTTATCTTCCTTAGTACTCGATCATTTGAGATATGAATGGTACTCTTATTTTCAAAAAAAATGATTTTAGAAGTCTCTAGCTCGATCGTAAACTCTCCAATGATTCCATGCAAGCACAAACATTGAGTAGCTACATTCACAACTCCTTCGTACTCTGCCTTTGTAGATGAAAGTGCAATTGTAATTTCTTTATTACTTGAAAAATGGATTGGTCCAGATGCAAGCATAAAAACAGGTCTATAATTTTATTTCCTATCAGTGTTATCATCTTCCCAATTAGAGTCACTAAAACCAACTAACTCTAGGCTAGATTGTGCAACATAGTGAATCCCATGAGTTTTTGTTCCATGTACAAAGTTTAGGATTCTTTTAGATTCCCTCCAATGGATTTTATTAGGATGATCCATGTATATGGAATCCACACTCACTGCATAATATATTTCAGGTCAAGTATGACTCAAATAAAGAAGACAACCAACCATTTTCCTATACATGGTGTTGTTTTCCAATGGAGATGATTGCGCTTCTTCAAGATGAAATCTTGAAAGGAAAGGAGTATTTCTTGGATTGCAATAATTCCTTATGAACCTCTTCATCAGATCAGGAGAATACTTGAATCTATGTACCTTGATTCCAATATCTGACTGAGAAGTCTCAAGCCCCAAAAATTGGCTTAACAACCCCAAATCAGTCATAGAGAAGGCATGCTTGATTGCATCCTTCAAGGAGGCAATTTCTTTCTTGGAAATTACTGTGATAAGAAGGTCATCATCATACAATAAAATTATGATTAAATAAACATGAATTAGCTTCAAATAGACATTATAATCATACTTGCATCTACAATAGTTCAGTGATAGAAAAAATCTATCAATGTTAGCTTAACAAGCTCTAAGAGCTTGCTTTAGCCCACACAATGATTTATTGAACCTACACACAAGAGATGGATTAGTCACAAAACCTTATAAATTATACATATATATTTCTTCTTTCATCTCACCATATAAGAACGAACTCTTCACATTCATGTGATGTACCTCCCACTGCTTTGAAGCTACCATAGCCAAAACTAGTCTTATGGAGTCCATCTTTGCAACTGGTGCAAAGGTATCATTGTAGTCAATGCCTTAGAATTGGGAGAAGCCCTTCGCAATTAAAATTTCCTTATACTTCAGAGTAGAACCGTCAACAAAAAATTTAATTCTGAAAACAGACTTACACTTGATTAGATTTCTCGCTGGGGGGAGAATGACTAGATCCCATGTATCATTCTTTTGGAGACAATGAAATTAATCCTTCATGGTTATTTTCCATATTGGGTCTTCACATGCATATTATTATGTCTTTGGATCAGATTCAATCATTAGAAAACAATTATCATCAAATAAAGGATCTGTGACAGAAAGGGCACCATGAAACTGAGATCTAGTCCTCTTAGGATCACTAGGATTCCCAGCTAGTTCCCTAGATGCTTGGATGGTATTTGATTCCCACTTTGGCATTATGGGGATTTTTGGATCTTCAATTAAATCATAATTATTATAAATCTCATTAGTTCCTTCACTTACAACCAAAGGTGGAGGAGGTTATGAGGAATCTACAATTTCTGTTGCTGCCATAGGCTCTTCTTCGAACTGAACACTCCTTTCAATGAAGGATTTTTGAGTGCTCATGTTGATCAGATTGTACCCTTTGGAATCTCAAGAATACCAAAAAAATAAGAGCAACTGGATTTGAGGATCCAAATCCCTCCTTTTATCTAGTGGAATTCTACCCCATGCTCTTGAGCCAAAATTTTTGAAATGAGACACATCTGGTTTGTGCCCACTCCAAGCTTTGAAAGGAGTAACTCCATCAAGGTGCTTATGTTGAACTCTGTTCTAGACATAGGATGTACAATTTATATCTTCAACCCAAAACTTTGGTGGAAAATTCTTTAACTCTAGCATACAAGTAGCCATCTGCTTGAGACTTACATTCTTCCTCTCAACCACACAATTTTAATGATGTGTGTAGGGAATACAGTGCTACATCTAGATACCTACATATTCACAATAACTAATGAAATTATACTTGACACATTCACCACCATTATCATATCTAAGGATCTTGAGTTTCCTTCTAGACTAATTCTCAACCAAGGCCGTGAAAACCTTAAAATGGTAAAAAAAGTTAGACTTGAGTTTAAGGAAGTAAACCCAACCATACCTCAAAAATTCATATATGAAGGTAAGAACATAATTGGATTGACTAAATGACATATGAGGGAAATGACCAACAATATCACTATGGATCAGCTCAAGAGGTGTTGAGGTTTGGTCATGACTAACTCTGTCATATTTATGCTCATGATGTTTTCCTAGAATGCAACCATGACAAACTCCTTTGGAAAAATTTATCTTGGGAAACCATGAAACCATATATTTTTCACATAAATATGAAAGTTATTTATATTTTAGGTGACCAAACCTCTCATGCCAAAGTTTTCTTACTTCATTGGCATGGGTGATGAGAGAAGAGGGGTCAGAGAAAGGCATGAAGTGTCAGAACCTATAGACTTTTGAACCATGATACACAAGACCTTTAGCAATGACTCTACCATTAGCAATATTAGAGGTTTCAAGTTCATTGGGAGATCAGAAAACAACCTTCTTTGGTGACCCAATGTGATTCATATGGTAAACTGATAAGATATTAGCAGCAAGACCTGGGACATACAAGACATTATTGAAGGAACCATGGTCAAAATCAATACTTCCTTTACCCTTACTTTCAGTTTCCGAGTATCTCCCAGCAAAATCTTAGGGTGCTTCGAATAATCAAAATATGAGAAGAATTTTTTTGTTTAAACCATGTGCCTAGAAGATCCAGAATCAATGATATAGGAAGGAGATCTTACATGCTTGCTACCATGGCATGAACTCTCTCTTGGTCTTCGAAATTGGATCCTCCTTCCTTCTTTCTTACACTACCAGGGAGGAAGATATTGTTCTTCCCAGGAGTTGAGTTAACATATCAATATGCTTATTCATGCAAGAGCTCTCAGGATGAAATCCCTTACCATAGTATGGGAAATTTCTACCTTCACATTTACCTTTATCCTTCTAAATGTTTTTCTTCTTGGAGTTTGAGGACTCCGATTGAGACTTGGACTTGTCTCCTTTTTTATCTAGAGGATTCTTAGCATTCTTATTGTCTTTGGAATATACCTTGGAATCTTTAACAACCAAATCTTGATCTTTGGAAGGTTTGGTGGTGTCCATCAATATCAGTTTGTATTGCTCCTGAGTCAAGTATTCCATGAAATCTGTCAATGAAGGCATCTTTCAATTTCGAGCTATCAATTTGGAGGAATGGAAGGTCAAAACAAATACAGAGTATTTAGGACCAATATTTGAAACAATGGCCAATATTAGTTGTTCTTCTTCTTTGTCAATGCCACACTATGATAGTTGCAAAACAAGATATTTGAATTTTGAGAAGTAGAATTGCAAGTATTCTAATTTGCTTGGAATTAGTGCTATCAGCTCATTCTTGAGTTGATAATCTCTAATCTTATCTTTCTTTCCAAAAAAATATTGAATTTTCTCCCATACTTCATTCGGTGATGTAAGACCATCAAGATGAAATAGAAGGTATCTATAAATTCTCAGACACAAGAGACCATATGCCTCATCTCTCCTCTTATGCCATTTTATATTCTCTACTATAGGACTAGGATGAACTTCAATTTCCATGGTCACTGTATAGAGGTCCTTACTCCTCATCAGAATCTCTATCCTTTCTTTCCATTGGAAATAGTTGAATGGAGTCAAGATTATTATTTGATATTGATCCATCCTATGCAACTGCGGCGTTTGACAAGTCATTCCATGTTTCCAGTGAGTGATGTCAACCCTACAAAAATAAAATTGAAGAGGAGAAAAATTGAGCTACCAAGGCTTTGATATTATGTGGAAATTAAGCCCAAGCTAGGAACAATTGAACTCACAAAATTGCTTGAAAAATTCAAGAAATACTCAAGGAGACTTAATATGTGAAAATACCCAAACTATTGATGATATTAAATTACATCAGCCGTCATTAAATAGATGTAGGCTTATCATAAAGTATATAATCCAAATATTCAGAAGATTTAGGAAGCTATTCGAAATGGTACAAAAGCAGGCTTACCAAACTAGTCAAAATCCTCCATAGGTGAATAAATCTATTTCCAAATTAGCTAAGATGCTCATGAATTTGCTGAAGTAGATTGTACATATCATAAGTGATGTAAATTTGAATTTACCATGCTTTTATATGTGTAAAAGCAGGGAGGTGAGTTGGTGCAAAAAAAGGGCAATCTACCTTAAAATTAGCTTTAGCTTTTTCCTTAAAATTGTAGAAAAGATTGAAAAACTGGAAAAAGAAGTAATACACAGTTTCCATTTTGGGCATTCTATGGGTTGGAAGGATCTTATCCAGGATATTTCCAACTCGCTCCATGGGAAATTTTTGGCAAATTTAACCTCAAAAATGGGTTTGGGTGCAAACTAGATAGTGTAGATACTAGGAAATTAATAAAAAAGATTAATTATTTTATCCTAAGTCTTGCAATGGAATTTTATTATTCCAACATCTTGTGCTTAGGATCCTCCACAATACCCTTCCACATGTCCTAAAAAATACTCATTTCCAAGTCAAATTCAGATATGTCTAGCATATGTGTTTCTTAAAAAATACTCATTACCAAGTTAGACATGCCTAACATTTGTGTGTTTTAGAATTGTGTGCAGGACATAAACACCCCTCTATCTATGTGCTCATGTGGGAGGTGTCAGATTAATCTAAACTTCACAAATAGGTGAAAAACAAGGCTAGTTTTATGAATATATTAAGCATCCAATTCAATAAAAGTTTGCATGATTATAATCAATAGGTAGTGGCCAAACAAAATAAAACTCTCATACTCTATTAAGGAAATATTTCTCTTGGTTTCAGGAAAGGAAAAATGTACTTTATATTTATCCCTTTCTATATATGACCATAGTTTTATTTCAAAGTTTTGCATTGCTAAGCATCCTTTAGGTCTTCTCCAAATTTTGTGTTTCCCAAAAACATCTAATTTAAATACCAATATTTAAATTAAACTCAGAAATATCAACATAATGTGATTTGAAAGAAAAATAAAATACTTTTCCATTTCTATTTTTCTTTATTGCAAAAAAATAATGTACGCATTGATACCTTTCACCAACAATTTGATGATGATAACATGTATAGAAGTATATGTTCCTCTGAGTATGCAAGATCAATGTTGGCTCAACAACCTCAATGAGGAGTATATCCTAATACAGGAGAGCACAAGTTGAAACCGCAAGGCATGAGAAAAAAAGAGCTACAAATATTCAAATGAACATAAGCCATTGAACCTGCTATAAAAATCTCTTTTAAATTCAGTATTTATGAATGAACATAAGCCATTTACCCTGTTGTACACATATTTTTTAAATTTATTAATTTTGACTGAGATGTTTCCCTATATTAGTGAACTGTTGGGCCACAAGGAATCTACACTTCTCTGTAGATTTAAATCAGGTCAAATAGCATTATAAGCATCAATCACTTATTTGTCATAAAAAAGGAAAGAGCTAATGGAAAATGTCATAATTCCACCTACAACACAAAGGGTATCAGTAAATATTTCATTCTTAATCTTCTTATATTTCAATTTACTCCGTGATTTCAAAAATTGATGCAAAGATGCTAATATATTCTTGTAGTTCAAAGTTCTGTGGCAGCCGAGAGCTCTTTTGAGGATAAGTAGTCTATTCCTTCCATTTACATGTGCACCCCCCATGTCTTCAAACTGAATGTCAATATTAGTCAACTTCAGAGTCGTATGAGAACCATCCCAACTCCATCATCTGAACTTGTATAATATGAAAATGATCCCTGAACAACCCCAAAAGAAAGAATTTTATGAGCAGGAAGTATGGAACCTAAGTGTATAAGGAAATCCTTGCCAACAAACCAATGTTTTTTTCCTCTTATTCATGGGGACTCAACCTTATGTTCTTCTTATTATCACTCAATAGTTTCCCATATTTCCTTTCCCTCTCAACAGATGTGATTGGTGGAAACCCATCTTCCAAGGAGATATTGGCTTGGACCTCTCCATTCTCTCCTTTTTCAAAAATACTTTATGCAATTGGATGTTTTTTCAAATAAATAACATAGCTCCAAATATATAAGATTTTTCTGATTGTAATAATCATTCCCTTCATGGCCTGCCATATTCTTAGATTCATCCACTTTATTTTCTTAGTCACTGTTGCAATTTTAGAGCAAATCGCTAGACTTGAGAGGAACCACAGAAAACCCCAAATTTCACAACGATTTCATCTACCAAAAAAACTCACCTCAACAAGAGAGCTCAAAGAATTCAATTGAAGACAAATCCACCTCAACGAGACAGCTCGTAGAATTCAATTGAAGACAAATCCATGCAAACAGAGAAACTCCTTTTCAAAGTAACTATAACAATATTTGATTGTATGATAACACTTTAACTTTTGAGAACATATAAAGAACTGAGCTGGAACCAACAAACATAATTTAATTTAAAATCATTCCCCAGAGAGAGACAGATACCTAAACCTTGGTGACATTGATACTTTACAAACTTTTTCTAGTGTTCATGAAGTGAATCTATAACATGCCATAGGATAAAATAAACATATGATGAAATTTAATATTAAGAAATCCAATATAACAAAAACTAATACCTAATCAACAACTTCGTTTGATAAAATATAAATGTAGGAAACTAAAATACTCACAAACGCTTTGATAAAACATAAATGGAGGACACCAAAATACTCACAAATGGAAACTCTAGCTGGTATATGAACGATTTTTTATGCATCTAGGGATGATCACTGTGAAATGACCTTAGAATAATCGACACCATAGTTAAATAATGGAGGAATAAGTGATAATAAGGTTGATTCTAATTCATTCCAGTTTCAGTCCACATTTGAACATAAACGATATGGTACTTACTATGAGGAGAAAACATTCACTAAAGCATGAATAATTCCTTGTGATATTTGTTCTCGATATTATCATGTGTAGTTTGAGAATTTGAATAAATTTTTTTATAAGAGATTTGGTTATCAATTAGAGAAGGTCCTTTATGAGGGTACACCTCCCACACGATATCTTTTAATTTTTATCATTGGAACTCTTAGAACTCCACTTCCGAAAAGCCACAATACTTCCCACTACCAAATGATTTTTTCTTCGTCTCTACAACCTATGGGATGTGAATTCCTTCACCCCCAATAGTCCCTTGGGATATCATCATCCGTTCACCCTGTTGTTTCCTTGTAATATCACCATCCCATTCCTAGACTTCCTATGCGAGAACTTAGACTAGAATTGTGGTTCCCAATGTAGAAGCAAGGGTCAATATTCAATCCCCATTACAGGGCCTTCAAACCTCATTACAAGGCCTTCAATATTTCACATGGATACATGAAATACATCCACTTGAATAATATTCCAATGAATAAATCACAAGATTATTCATCATGTATATATATTTTTCAACAAGGTAAATGGAATATACTACAATCAACCACCCATGTTAAATCACATTATAATCTACCACATGATTAGCGTCTAGTATATAATTTTTCAACAGTGATACATGAAATACTTATTCAACCAAGAAACACATATTTAATTAAATTTGCAAGTATTCTCAGTACAAGGACTTCATCCACATTGAGTTTTTTTGCAAATATTTAAATATATATTCTATTAAATATAGAAAAATTAACTCAAAGAATATTCCATTAAATTTGGAAGAATTAATCCATTGAACTGTTTCCTAAATTACTAGTTTTTAATTAGTTCAAGTAAAACTTTAGTATTCAAGCATTCAAAAGGAAATATTAAATCTCAATTAGAACTAGATGGATAGGACATAAATCATGATGAATACATGAGTATCACTAATTTCCTAAATGTTTAGATCTTTGACTCCATTGATATAAGGAATAATCCAATGAATTTGCACACATAATTGCATACTATAATACCACAAGACGTTCTTTATCTATATTTGAGGTGATTGAAGTAGTAGAAATATTCATACTATCATATTATGTTATATAGGAAAGTAAGATAGCACAAATGGAATGTTAAACATGACTTCATCAACATTGAGTTATTTGTAAATCACCATAATAAGTTAAGATAAGATGACATAAAAATACTTTTAGTAATATCTTGAAACCAACTAGTGACCATGAACAATATGAACCCTTCTGGGCATACTCCCAGCTTATATGTCTACAAGTGTATCAATCAAAATAACAATATAAAAATGATCCTAATCAAATGGAAATACATTAGCATGATTCCAAGGCCGCTGGAAAGGTTAGTAGTTGAAGGTTATCTCTTAGACGGTCTATAAGCAGTGGATGATTAGGAGTTGGTGGTAGTAATAATTCTGTTTCATTTTAATTTTCCTTTCTTGGTGGACTTGGTCTACATGAATATGTTCAAGTAGATGAAAGCAATCCAAAGAAGGGATTCTTGAATTGGTTTTCATTATAAAACGAGGGAGATGTTGAAGAAGGATAACCAAAAGTTTTAAAAGAAACTCCTATTTTATGCCTAACATCTATTAACAAGCCAGAGGCTCCAGGTTCATGTTGAGATCCATTGCAACAGTTTTTAATGGGGTTATATTTCCTATTTTTTATCTCTTTCTTTCAAGTGTTTTTTCCAATTTATATGAACCTCCACATAAGCTTAAAAAATAAGTCAGTTTAAGGGAACTCATGTATTTAGTTTTGGAATCTACATGCCCCATTGTAGGACCAACATAGATGTATTGTTTTTCTATTGTTAGAAGAAGGCTTGTGCAACGTATTCGATCACTGACATTTAACATAGTTGTTTACCAAGATATTGGTTGGTTTGATAATAGTGAAAAATAAAGGTAAGTAGATGGAGAGACCTCTTGTTGTTTTGGTAATAGGAGGAAAAAACTCCAAGGGTAAAAACTAAAATGTATTTTTTGGGGTAGAAATTAGATAGATCATATTGGTGATCATGAAATTTGATCTACCATCAAGAGTTTGTCCTTATTCGTTTTCCCCTATATTATAGGTTTGTAATTTTTTAGGAGGGAGTTTGAAAAGAGTTAGGTCCATTAGCTAAGTAGATTGCAATCAATGAATGAATGCAAGCATATTTGTGTCATTTAGGACAATGATGTTAAACTATGTGAGAAGATATGAGATTCAAGATTACTTGCCAATCCTCGGGAATATGGAGTTTATGGATAATTCTTCCTTAGGCCTTGTTCATATGTTCCTGATAAAAACCCCTACATATGGCATGACAAAGATTCTATGTAAGCAATTGATTCATTCTACAACCCCTATCATGGAAAGGTATCATTCACATACACTACCTATTACTTGATTATCTAATATCACAACATATGTCACTTTCCATTTTTGAGGATCTGTAAAATAGCGTAAATCCTTTTTAAATCACACTTGTTTGCAACATTTATACCAATTTCATATATAGTGACATGAGATGAAACTTCCTTTCTTCTTGCTCCAAGCAAAAGCACTCTCATACTTGGTGTATAAATGGTTCTCTAGCAAAACATTTCCATTTGTTGGGAGTTCACATCCCTGCTCCTAGTTTCGAAGATGATAGTATTATTCCTTCTGGAAATTCATAACAATACCTTTCTCTGATCTGTTGGTGGTGGAATAGAATATCGTTGTCAAATTCACATTGATCAAAGTCTGTGCATGAGTTTGCATCCTCTGATGATGTTCATCTAATATTTGATTCCCTTTGTCTAGCAACCTATTTCTCAACCTCTGCAAGTAATTAAGGAACATCTCTTTTCATGAGATACACACTGAACGCTACAGGTCTATATTTTGATTAAAATGTGATACATGAACAATCAAAAGTACTGGAAATACAAAGTGGGAATACAAATATAGAGTCATTTATATTATGAATCAATGGGATTGTATCTTTTTGAATTCACTCTCTAAAAAAATGGAAATATTGAATTTCTCATTAGTCAATACATCATCATCTGATGCAGTTCTGAGAGTCATTTCATAACTTAAATTTGTTGTCTCCCATGGTAGTTCCTTTGGCAGTGTAAATGTCGCTTTCATTATCTCATTATCTAGTCTTGATGTTCTGTAATTTAGTTTAGCTACTTTATTTAAAGAAACAACATACCTCACAGACCCCTGCAGAGCATCTTGCAACCTTTTCTCTTGAATTAGAATCAAGAGGCCTCATATATGATTGCTATTTTGACTATTAAGAGGCCTCTTCATATAATATTTATGTTTGATTGCATGGTCTTATCAAATTGGAATTTTTATGGTTCTAACTATAGTACATGAAAATTTTAGGTACCTATGACAAGGAGGAAACTATAGCCATAGCTTATGACCTTTCCGTTTAAAAATATTGGGGTCTTAAAACTCATTAATTTTCCTCTATGATCATTTTCACAATAAAATGGTTTCAAATTATAGAAATATGAATAGGCCTGTCAATAGAAGTTGATCAGTGGGAAGAATACAATGATTATTATTTCTTTATTATGGAAAAACTCCTGTGTTCCTTCCATATTAGGTTTCTCAATGGTCTAGGTTAACTTCTCTTGATGATAAGGTGAGCCCTTCTCTAGGAATTAATAAGTATGCACACTATATTACTTAAATAGAGGATAAATCATATCAAGATGCTGCTACAAGTTATAGGTGTTGCATGTACTTTTTATCTATGGAGATAGAAAATGTGTGATGCTATACAATTATTATTAATATCAAAGTACATCAATATTTAGATGATTGTCTCATTTTGAGTAACGCTTTCAATTGATGGGTTTGGGGCCTTGTTTTTTCTGAACTAATGTGAAACATATATAGTAAAAGATCAGCCTAAAGGGAAAAATTAAGACACTGTATCTATTCTTTACCTCTGAGACAAAAGAAAATAGGGGTCAATTGAGACATAGATCAAATATGAGGTTACTTTGTTGTACCACTCTCCTTCATTTCTGTGCACAGAACAACCCCATAGTGCTGGGCGTCAACCTTATGGGTTCGCTTCTTCAACGGGTTAGTTGTCTATGATCCTTTTTAGGTATGATGTTTCATGGAGTTGACCTCTTCCATATGAATACCATCCGATGAGCAGCTCATTGATTCCATAGACAATATTAATTGTTGCCTTCCAGTTAGAAATTGAATCCCAACAAAACACCATGGTTTGCTAACTTGAATTAGGGTTTTGATGTCTGAGATCACCATAAAAAGTGACTGCTATAAGTACAATTTCTTTGGGAAAAAAATAGTCAGTGGTGGTGATTTTTTTGTGTGCTAAACATGTTTGATACAATCCTACGGTCAGCCAAGAAATGAATGGTGACAAAGACCGAAACTTCATAAATCATCTTGCTGCAAAGGAATGAAATGCCTATTTTGATAAATGAATGTTCTTGATCATATTTTCTCTATATCCAAAATTCTATAGCTTACCATTCTTCGATCCCTTTGCATATCCTCATTGTACCAAACTAAGTGAGAATCTCCTTTCCAATATAAACTCAGATCTCCTACAAAAGTATTGAAATAACCAAGAAGAGAAGATTAGAAATGTACCAACAAGACCAGGACATCCCCGGTTGTACTTCTACTCCACCTAGGTGCATTATTAGTGATCCTTTTCCATCATTTTGATTGTTAATTTATATCTATTTATCCATATTAGCATAGGGCATACGCTTACAAAATTGAATCTTAGCACCATCTAGGTAGGGTCGACTTGTCTTAACTGATCCATTCCGCTGGTTATGGTAAATTTTAATGCCTCAAAAGCTTCCTCAAAAAATCCTCATATCTATTCATGATAGAGTGTTCACACAATAGAAATCACCATTTTTAAATCTCGATAATAGAACAAGGAACAACTTAGGAATGCTCATCCACAAGTGAGTGCTCGATTGATTATGTGGGTGTAATGGAAAAAATATTCCATACATATCACCAAGAGAATCTCTATTGCTTGATTTCCAAAACATGGTAGCTGGAACTACAACTAGGTGAGGGGTCAGAGAAGGGTGGTTGTTTTATTGAAAATTTTGTAGTAACCTTCTCTAGATACCTCTTCTTCGATATCAGCTACACAAACCTTAGATCATTACTGATTTGAATATCAAATACTCAATGAGCATGGAGTAACATGCACACAATGCAATTATTTTATTTCTCTGTAAGATCCTGAAACATTGGTCATTGTTTAGATGTTTTGTGGGTAAGATCTATTTTGCAGGCCTAGATGGCACTGACAATGAGTGTGAAGCAGTGCACATGTAATGAACACATTAAATTAATTGTGTTGTTTTAAATAGTTTCTTTTCTTACATGTTTAGAGTCAATAGAGTGCATCTGATTCATTCTTCATAGTTTTGATGTCAGACTTTGCTTAGAAAGTTATAGGCAATATTATTGTTATTATGCACTTTCATAAACAATGTGGCTTTATGTCATCTTACAATTGGTGTCTTTGTGAGTCTCAGTCCATCTAAATCCATACATTTTCATGAGGAATTCATAGGTTCACCTTACTCTTTGTTTAATAATCTTCAACATGCTCCATTTCACATGAGCTTCAACATACTTACATGATGTGTATGGCTCAAAGCATGCTTGGATTAATGCTTATGTGAATAATTTTGTATGTTTTCTTCAACTTAAATTATTTGTTATTTCATTAGTAGTTGACTAGCGAGGCCTATTCCTTCTGAAGATTCAAAATGTTGGGAATTTAGAGGTTGGATGAATATTTTTTTATTTCATTTTTGTGCATCAATTGTTTTATCAGAGTACTTTTGTATTCCCTGTTATCTGTATGAGTTGCAAAATTTTTGCAGTTTTCTTTTCTGGTATATATCCACTTTGATATGCTAGTTAGTATTTTCCCTTCAAATTACTAAAGTACCAAATATTTGTCTTTGCACTCTTCCATTATTTCTAGACCATCCCTACCTCACCAACCCCTTTAACCACTTTCATTTTCTTCTACAAGGAAGTTGAGTTTTTTGAACATCATAATTGTATTTTTACAATTTCTTGTGAATTCGTGATTCATATTTTCATTTGTTTTTTTATATGACTAATTATTGCACAGATCTATAGGTTTTATAAGTGTAAGTTTTTTTCTTTTCTTGCATTGGGATTCTAAGAAATATTGCCACCTATTTTTTGAATGTGTTTTTATGTTCGTGTGCTTCAACATATGCTATATATTTTATTTTAAATTTTTACCTCTCACATCAGTTGTAAGTTGTGATATTAAAAAAATTCCATTCCCATTTTCATTCAGCAAAGAGAATTATCATTTCTCTATCATCTTTTGTTCTAGTTATCTGGTAATGTGTCTAGTCTCTAGTTTCTTTTCTTTAGCAACTATTTAGAGTGTAACATCCTTTAATTCTATAATATTTTCTCAAATTCACCATTTTACCAACTAATAGGATAAGATGGTGAAAGATAAATGATGGGTGTTGTATATCAATGATGCTTTAATTTTCTATTACTGCTTCCAAATATTCGAGAAAGCCATCATCCGCCCTAACTACATATTATGACCTTGCTCTCACAGATTCTAATTTCCTTTAGGACAAGTTATAATTTTTCAATTTCACACTATGTATTGATAAGGATTGTCACATACCTAGAGGTCAATCTACTTGTGTAAATTCAACGGATACTTGAGCACATGTAAATTTTTAACTCTATAGGTTAAAGAAGAGGAGTAGTTTATCCTTCTTTATTGATTTTATTATGGTATTTGGGTCTGGTATTACTGCTTGTTTGGATTGTCAAGAAAACCATGTATTACCTTCATTGGATACAAGGATAATATTTGTTTAGCTTTATAGGGAAGTTATTATACATAGACAACATTTAGACAAACACTCCATCAACATTCCATCTTATTACATTGTACAAGCATCCATTTCCACCATGATATGGAAGTTGAGCAAGTTGGATTTGTAAGATATATTTAGGGTGCTAGATAGTGGACACTAGATTCTAGACCCTAGTGCAGATCAATGGACCCAAGGCCTAGATTTTAATAGGTTTTATTAGAGTTTTAGGATTGCTATGAAACACTCCACTGATACATGAGTCTATCCATTACTTTGTTATATTTTCTTACCCCTAGTCAAGTCAGATATCAACCTTGTGTGACAACAAAGTTTTGTACTTCTTGGTGGGTGCTATTTGATTCCCATGAAGGATTGTGTAGGACTACCCATGACCACTAAATTTTGGGGATATGATATTCTCATATAGAGGTAGGGAGAATTTATAGTGATTGACGAGGATGGTTTTAAATTGTAGCTTTGACTATATAATTCATTATTCAAACATTATTTTGATAAGTTAAAGTGTTTCCACAATTTTATGGTAATGTGGTCTCTGAGGTTTCAGCATAATGCCTTACTTCTCTATTTATGCTTCAAATTGTTTTCCATTCATAAGTTATGTAAAATGAATAAAGGTTTGCTTTGAATATTCTTATGTTTGAAGATGCTTTGTGTTGATTCATTGGTTCCACATGAAAAGGGATTGTGAAAATTAAATTTAGTCACTACTCATCATTATTCATTACAACTAACCTCTTAATCCCTTGCATAAAATATCTATGAAAGTAAATTGATTTTTTCCTAATACGAACTTTTGTTGTTGATTGCAGGTTGGCATACATATTTCTGGATAGATTTCATCCCTTTGATTGTAAGTTTAATTATACCCTTGGAATTCTATCAAAAATTCCATTGTAAAGAAATGTGTGCTCAAGAATTATGATTATTAATTTACTTTTCATGTCTGTTGTTTCCTTCTTGTCTGCACATGCACATGTTTTTTATTTTGATATTCCTATTATAACTACTCTTCTCCAGGTAAATTTGAACTTAACCATGGTCATTATCAAAGATGTCATATGTTTCACACCGTATGTATCAAGTTAACCATTGTTTTTTTGGTATTCTCTTGTACATCTTGATAAGCATAGACCCCCTACCTAGGTGGAGAGGCACATAAGCTAACTGTTGATCTAGGTGAGAGAATTGGTAAATTAGTTGATAAATATGTTGAAGTGATGGAAAAATAGGTGGATCTATGTTTGAACTTTGAATGTGTTAATGCATGACTTTTTTGAAAGAATATATAGAAGGAAAATATTCTTTTTGTAGAAATTGGATTTATGGAGTGCATGATCAAACTATAATAGATTTTATTGCTAATTATCGCTTCCTTTTATAATCTATATATGATGTCTAAAGTACATGAATAAGCTTGGTACATTTGCAAGTATTGTAGAGACTTCAAGGGTACTAGCTCAATGGAAGAGAACCTGCCTTACAGGAAGGATATTGGTGGCTTGATTCCTCCATACATTATCTACAGAAATCAGTGAATATTTGCATATAAAATGACTAAATTAGTGATAAAAAAATGAGAGATAAGTGACCAAACAAATGACCAAATGACAGTTGTGATGGATAATTTTTGGTCTCTTATCACCAAACATATGCCGAGATTAATGACCAAACATATGACCAAATACACAACCAAATTAATGACCAAACTATAAATGAACACTTTTTTGGTCGCATGATAAGAGACCAAACATTAGCCACCAACAAGCACCAAATCAAAATTCATCATTTATAGGCGGAGTTTAGTCATTTTTTGGTCACTTATCTCTCATTATGTACTAGTGATAGGACTCGCAACGCTTCCATAATCAAGATTGCTCATCTTTGGATGACTTGCATAAATTGGTATTAGAGCCCTACCATAATGAGGATTGTCCTTGAAAGTATGCCTATTGTATATAGAACCTGTAGATTGATCATGACTCCCTACAGGAATCCCACAACTGCCTCTTCTAATAGAGCTATATACTCCATCTATTCTATCAACATCATCACACTCAACATATTATACTAATATTACGTTATCAAACACTTTGCTATGAATTTCAAACCCCAAGATACTCAAAAGGCCAACTACATATGCTCAATATTACAAATTGGCCTCTCTCTTATAACAATGCTTAAGAAACAAAAAATAAAATAAAAAAAACTTAGCAAGTTGTCTCAATATAAGGTGTAAACTTATGTTCCGTTTTTCTTAACCATGGATATTATGACAAATTCCAAGCATGCTACCACATTCTTCTCAAAGAGCAAGGGAAATCATATTAAACTATATGATGCGTAATCACAAGAGTCGTGAACAATAAATGCAGAACAGAAAAAGAATTAGACATAAGCACTATGTCTAATTCATACTTAACAAATGAAAATTTCCTTCTAATCCTTACATTCAGTACTTCACCATATGGCTCAAAATGTCATTGAGGGTCCTTAACCATGGTATTGGTAGAGTAAAAATTGATCACAAACAGTGTCTTTGCTAGTTTCTTACCACTTTCAGGGAAGCTTTTTTTCAGGATCTTGTATAGTGTCAATTTTCAAATCCTCCCTTGTTATGATTCAAGGGTGCAATCACTCATGTTTCTTTTGATTCAAATGACATAATCCTTTTATTTTAAATTCAAAATCTCATTAATTTCAAAGGCCCAAATAAATCCTGGAAATGATGGACAAGGATATGATTCATCTAAAATTTCAATCACTTTGAATTCTTCTCTATTCTTGATTCCATCAATATCAACTATAACATCTTCCAATCTACCTAGTGGATATATTTTGTATTAATTACCCAACCTTAATTGAATAGGGGACCATACGAGGTTTCCCCATTACTCCCTAATATTTATTTGGAAAGATGTTCACATCATATCCTAGATTTAAGATGATATCATGTACCTCATATTCCTAGATTTAAGATGCTATCATGTACAAGAGTGCACATTAGCTAAACTCCTAGATTCCAAATGTACTTCGACTAAGCCTTAAGCAATTAGAGTTAAATTTAAGATAATAGTTGTATAATCATTGGAGTGAAGCTAATAGTTGTATCTAATAGTTAAGGTAATATTTATCCAATATAACCGTGATTAGATTTGAATTTAAGCTAATAGTTGTGTATAATAGTTAATTTAAAATTTAATATATCATCAATTGCACTTTAAGTAAAATTCATTATTGGAGTTGAAGTGTTTGTGAATTCTACACTACAAAAGAATGGGGGATGTCCCCAAGGAATGGAAAGGCTACAGAGCCTTGAAAATTTAAAGTTGGAAACGAGTATTCCTGAAAAATTCCCACCAAAAATTATGAAGTCTAGCAGAATTAAGGTCGAGTCGAGCAATGAAGAACTAATACCGAAAATAGATAAGTCTCCAACGGACTCTCCACAAAACTGAGAGGAGATGGCTGGAGCTCTTCTTGCGTCATTGTATTAGGACATTCACATACTATGTGAAGTATGGGATTTTTTATTGTTATGTATTAGGACACATAGTAAGGGTTCGGGTGGGTTTTTTTGTATTGCTATGTATTAAGACATTCACATTCACGTCTTCTAGATCTATGGGGCCTTTTACACTCTCTTAACTTTCTGGATTTACTTTCAATTCATATTTTTGTGACTAAAAATTATAGTAGATTAGGTCAACAATATTGGGACATTGTAGGTGGAATTGTTAGATTAGTGGTATACTCAATCTTATTTTTAGAATTTGTTTTCATATATTTACATGAAAAAGTAAAAAATTGTAGATTAGGTTTTCAAAATTACTTTGGGTATAGGAGAAAACAACATTTTTATGAAAAAGTTTGTGAACAGCATACTAGGGGACAAATGATGCTCTAGGATCTAGTCGCAAAACACCTTCTCTTATCATTTTGATCTGTCGGTGTTGTTTATTTATGACTCTTCAATTTAGTCAGCTTGTTGTATTTACTTAGACTTTTTCTTTTGATGTGATGGTTTTCTTATCATTTTGATCTTCCGATGTTGTTTATTTAGTACAGATAGCTTGTTGTATTTATTTAGACTTTTTCCCGTGATATGATGATTTTTGAAGTGTTTTTAAAAGTGCATTATGATGTTTGGGATCTTGGACACCTTTCTAGCCTTTCAAGTGACTTTTATTTTACCTTTCAAGTGACTTTTATTTTACCAGTTTTGTTTGTGTATGTTGTGACCATGCAGTTTTGATAATTGGTGGATAGATTTTCATGTACTTTAGATGAGTTTTCATATATTTTGTAAAGTTAACAAGTTTCTTCATCCTTATATATATAATTTTTTAAAATTTTATTTAAAAATAACCAAATTTAAATCATTCAAAGTCAACTAACTTTTACTTATATTTGTGTATAAAATTATTGGGTAGAGATTCAGTACTTGGAGTAGTGTACACAAGTTATGATTAATACTTGTGAAATCTTGCTTCACAAAATAAAATGATATTTGGTTTGGTTGTGTCTAAATGCAATAAAGAATAAAACTGTTTTGGGTTTCAAAATTTCTATAAAAAGGTATATTAACTACAAAATTTTTGTAAATAAATTTGTTGTTAGTTTTAGTAATTAGTATTTAAAATTATAAATTTCTCAAATTGTTACAATGTATTTAGAATTATAAATTTCTCAACTTATTCTCCAAACCTAATTCCCGTATATCTTTTAACCTAAAATTTAGAGTTCAACTTTCAATAGAATTGTCATCTTCACACGTAATAATGATAACGCAGTAATTATAAAAATATAATTAAACCCACTGTATATCTTATAAGTATATTATATATTTTTGGCTACCTAGCAATGAAAAAAACAGATTAGCACTTAAATTTAATTTTGATCATGAGATGTTGATACTATAATATCATTGAAAATTTCACCTGTCTTCTAAATTGCTGCTCATAACCTCTACTCGAAGGTGGAGTTCTAAACGAAGATAATTGGGTCTCATATTACACTTGGCCCTTTGTTGCAGAAGCATTCATATTACACTTGGTCCTTTGTTGTTGCAGAAGCATTTTCTTTTGATATGTCGCCCAAATATTTCTTTTGGGCCTTGCGAAGAGCTCAGATTAGGTTTTGGAGGGCATACGTGGGGTCCTCAACCATCTCCATCAGATATTCAGTTACATTTGAAAGATTCATCTCAGCGGTCTCCATCAATTGTTGGATATCCGGAAACAGCTCATGGTCTTCAATGTAGAGATAATTATGGGAAAGAATCTTGAATGCCCCGAAAGTGCAAAGGAGAGGAAAATGTGTTTATCCATCCTTCCAAACCAGATAAGCGTCAGGTCGAGCCTGTCTTTGTGGTTCGTTTTGAAAACAAGAAACCTCTCGCTTCCATAGCACGACCACAACCGGTCTGTGAAGTTAAGAACCCCCGAGAGGATAACTTTGCTGTCCTGGTTCGACCATGGCCGGTCTGTGAAGTTAGGAACGTCCCCTGAGAGGGAAACTAATTTGCTCTCTTTCTCCTCCTCATCTTGATTTGGTGGCTTCTTCCTTCGCCAGATATGGAGAGCAGACGATATCTTCTATCACGATGATCAATTTATTGGTGGTGGCAATCAGAAGGTCTCTTAGTTTAGTTTCCTCTTGTTGGTGACTTTACATGATTTAATGGATGTAGCCTCAATAAGTGAGTGTGAGATCATATAAATAGATCTCCTCATTTTCTATTTAAATGAGAATTGATGGGACAAATAATTCTGCACTTGTTTTACCTTAATTAGGGTTTTCTCTGGATGGATGTGCTTTTGGTGAGTAATTTTTTTGGTTAATGCAAGTTGTTTTCTGGTAATTCTTTGGTTAATTTCTGCTTTTGGTTATGCTTAGATTTGTTGGATAAACAAACACACAAAGAGGCCATGCTTCTTACCTTTCTTTTTGGATGTTAATAGATGTGCATGTTTGAAGTCTTCTTAGTAATTGTAGCCTTAGAGTTGCACTTTTCCCTAGATTAAGTCACTACTTTCTCTCCTGCCACCTTAGTAAGAGTTCCCTAGGGTTTTCCTCATCTAGCATACCAGCCACAATCTCCTCCACACCTCGCGCTAGCTTGTCTACGACACCTTCGTGACCCCCACTTCACGCTAACTCCTCCCCACGAGATGCTCCCCCGCAACCTGTCATCCTCTCCTGCGCAGACCATCCTCCTCTCTGTCGCAGTCAAATTTTGCTTTCTCCTCGGGCCTTTCCCCTACCTCGCTTCTCGGTCTTCCCTCCTAGCCTCATGTATGTCTTTTCAGTGCCAGCCACCTCCTATACTCACCTTCGTTCTGCTCACCCAGCCTTCACTCCCTGGCTGGAAACAGGACCACCACCCTAGCCACAGGTTGTTACTATCTCTATTCTCCTAAGTTGTTTCCCAGAATTATAGGGCAGAATAATAAATGTTGTAGCTGCTGCATTGTGAAAGGTTGGATCTAAAACAGGTTCAGATTCAACAATCTACAGTGCAGCAGCTGCAGCATTTATTACTCTGCTGCATGTAAAATATTTTTTACCCAATTTTGCAGCTCCTAAACACTACACTCATCCACTCCTTTACCCCGTAGAGACTCCTTTATCCTTCTTTCACGGGCTTGCTGCCATAGCAAGCCCTACCCTCTTCTTCATACGTTGAGGTATTGGTCCTTTTCCTCCCGCATTCTTATCCTTCAAAACCACCCTTACCCACGAACTGGTGCAGGTATCCCTCGAAGGTCTTCATGGCCATCCTCAATCCCCAAGGCTTCCCTTTGTATTTGTTTCATCCCATACATTAAAAGCTGACCGACGGTGAGGTCCCATGTGTATCGAGACGACGTTGCTCTGACTGATAGCGTCCAACAGGTTCTGTATCTCGCTATTCCCAATTTTCGTTTGTGTAGAATAGCGTAGTGGTCATACTGACGACGATTATATGGTATGAATAAATATTGATTTAAAATGTTGATATAAATGATATTGCAAAGATATTACATAATGCATGTTGTCAGCACATAAATGAATGCTTCTTATTATTAATGGCAATAAAAACACTGTTTGTTTGGTTATGCACTTTCACAATTATTTTATACTTTTAAACTAAATGTAAATGCGAATGTTGGATGTTTTCATAAATATGCACAACCGATATATTGCAAACTAAAGCTCCCATACTTACACATCGTTTTTGTATGGAACGTAGTTGTAATGGGTAATTGACTTTCACATTGAAGATTATGATATGATATGGCATACATGGTTACCTAGAAATAACTAACGCTACTATAAACGCTAGTCCTTATTGACAGTCCTATTTACCTATACTCAACACTTATACGTTATATTAAAATATTGAAACATTTACTTGTTGTGACATTATCATGTTGTTTTTTATAAATAGTATTAGGTTTCATGGTCGATACATTTCATTACTCATTTCTATATTATTACTTTGTTAGTTTCTTAAGATCAAGAAGTGAGACCTTTCTGGCTTAGGACTGACTCCATTAGGAACTGATCTTTAGTCTCAAAAGAGAATACTTTATTTAAGTGTCTTTGCATGAGCGGAATAGGGCTCTCCCCTACGAGGTTTCAAATTCTATAGCACTCAAGGATAAGTAGCTATGGTGACAGTGGTCACTTGTCCTGAATATGCTTACCGATGGCAAGACCTTCCATTTAGACTGGTAACATTTTGGCGTCGTTGTCAAGGACCATTTCAAATTTGAAGCCGTTGATCCTGAGGCATTCACACCCTGGAAAGAACTACATGGGTAAGAAAAATTGATGTAAGTCTTTCTAGGTATTTTGAAAATATTATTGAGGACTAATCTTGCAAATCTTACCTCCCAACTCCACAAAGAAAAATCCAACAAGTCTTAACACTGTGGTAAGTCTTTAATTCCTTGGTTGTATATGATTGCATACATTTTTTTGAAATGATTAACCTCGAGGCTTACCTGGAGACTCCACAAAGAGCTTATCCCGTCCCATCTATTAGGTACGCCCTTGTTTTATTTAATACTTTGGGCATATTTGCTTAACTAACCTAGCAGGTTTATCTTGGTGACTTCAATAAAAGAAAAATAAAAGAAGTACTCTATAAAGACATGGAAGCCTAACAAGATGGCATCCAATTGTGAATTGTGGATGGACATATTGGACTTCTCATGCATTCCAGGTTTCTCACACAAGTACACCATTAAAATTGGTGAGAAGGAATAGTTCCCATTGATCCAGCAATATCAGAACCACTCAACATCCCATGTGCAAGCATTTGTGCAATTTATCCAGGAAAGTAACATCGTACAGACATCACGATGAGGATATTCATGTTGTCTCTTCACCTTGAAGTCAACTTATTTGTCAGAAATTGGTATGAGGGGTTTCCTCACAAAATATTTTCTTCTCTCACGAAATTCATTAGTGCATTCAATGTGGATTGCGATTATGATGTACAAGAACAAGAAAGAAACGCCATGATCGACACAATATGGGAAGAAACCATGGGAAAAATCCAGACTCATGATGATGCAAGAGAAGGAACCACATATGATATTCCATTCGAGTTTGAAGATCATGGTAATCCAACTGCTATAGAAAAGGAAATTGGTTTCACTCCTCTTGATTTATTTGCTTTCAGAGGTTATTCAGATGAGTTACCTAAAGTATTTTGGAATTCCTTCAAGGGTGACCATGATAATGTTGTGCATCATGAGGAATGATTTATGACTATGGTTTCAAAATATGGTATTAAAGAAGAAGAAGATGTTTACATGTGATCATTTTTCCTTCACCTGTGAGGAAAGGCTCTTGCTTGGTTCATGGGCCAAAAATAAAGGAACGATATCATGATTTACAGAATTGGTGGATATGTTTTGTAACCATTGGGATCTAGGGAGCCGTGACGAATGGATACCTCATGTCAAGCATGCGAGGGACCTGTTCAGTAAGGAAGTTCAAAGTGAAGATCAGGTCGAAGCAGCTAGTGGTTGAGATATAACTAATGATAAAGATTCCCATGTAGATGAATATGATGATGGTTTCATATATGATGATCATAAAGTACTAAATGAAGAAGATGGGGAACCGGAGGATATGATGAGTCCTCCCTTCCAACATACATAAAATACTTAATATGACATACTAGATATCTGGTAACATAATAATGAAATTCAGAATATGATGGTTATTGGTCATTTATGGGTCCTCCTTTAGATGATTCCTTGAGACCAAGTAGTATTGTCTCCATACGTTGCAGCGAGGAAGAGATGCTTGATGAAGTTACTCAAGAAGAGCTAGAACTTAGCACTATTTGGGATGAGGAACTCTTTGTCACCTCCAGTAGGGATGCTGAAGACGTAACTTATGAAGACCCTGTTGAAAGAGATATGATCACTCCTTCCCCTTATGTTTAGGATGAGGAACTCTCAGTCACCTCCAACAAGGATGCTGAAGACGTAACTTATGAATACCCTGTTGAAAGAGATATGCTCATTCCTTCCACTTATGAGACTAATGATGAAGAGTGGCTCAAACCTTTTTCCACCATAATTGAATATGGAACAACACCATATAGACAAGACATTATGATGAAAAGTTCAAAGACTTGGAACCTCATATCTCTTGTGATTCTTCCATGATGTTACCATCATACTCATCCTACGATAGGGAAGCTTTTCACACAAATAATTATTTTGTAGATATTCAACATATGATGAGCATAGGTTGCCACTCTTAGTTGTGCCCCTCAAGATGCGCAAAAAAATTTGTTTAGGGTGCTCTACCCTACATCAACAAGTCCTTAAGATACATATAAAGAAGGGCAAGAAAGGTAGGTGGATAGGTACGACTTTCATCCCTTGGTCTCATAATATTTATTGTTTATCTTTTCATTTGAGGCATGAAGGTATGAATTATGTTGTTGACAATTTTGGAAGTTCAAATATTATTGGGGTTACTAACATGGTTGTGGAAAAGATAAGAAATATACTTGTATGTACAAATAAAATCTTGAGTAAATGCAGGGACATGTTGCGGCTCACCTGTGAAGATTTGCAAAGTCCAACTCCACGAATAGTCTCCCAAGTTTGAGATGTATGATGGAGGTGTCCCATACATAAGCCCACTAGAAGAATGGATCAACAAAGCCTCTCAAAGCTATGCTTCTCCATGGTAGCAACTTCAAGTTTTCCAGATTCTTAAGAAGGTTCAGTTTCCTGCACTCGTCAAGATAAATATCCTAGTACAAACTCAATGCATCATCAATGAGGTATTGTTTTGGATTACACTAAAGGATAAAGGTAAGATGGTAGGTATGAATTGCTTACTTAAATGGTTAAATTTGGTGGTATGATTTCACTTAACCTATTTTGATTACCATGTTCAAAGTAGGTAGGTTTAGTTGCATTAGGCATATTTCTGTGTGCTTCATTTCATGTCTTTTCATGTCTAGTTAGTTTTCATTGTTCTTAATTTGTTTCCCCCATTTTATGAACAAGGAAGGAAAGAAGTGTCTTCCTCTATATTATTTTAATCTAATGGGAAATCAATATGTGTCTAGGTCTACAAGTACCAATAGATTCATAGGTTTTTGAGCACTCTCACGAAGAGAACTCATCTTGTAGTTGGAGGCAGTGTTACGTTGCACTTGTAACCAGTGCACCTTCAGGTGTTCCCCATGGAGAGAGGAACAAATTTTTTACACCGTATCTGGTTGAATGGATAATCCATACCTAGATTAAGTTATCTTGTATCTAGGTCTAGGGAGGAAGATGTTCCATCTTCAAATAATTAATGTGTAAATATATAATAATTGAATTGATGATAAATTACAATGGATATCGTTTCCTTAAATATGGCTTGGCCATGACATATTGAAGAGACACTTCTCTCACTCATAAACTATATTTTAATATTATTAATTACTATTAGGAATAGTTACCTATTTATTACTATTTTATTGTTGTAACATTGCCTTCCCCTTAGGAAAGCTATGTCCTCAAAGCTTATATTCTTGTTGTTGTCTTTTCATTCTCATTTTGTGTTGAAACAATGTCATTACTTCCTTTATTTCTTTTTTATAACTAGTATTAGGTATGTGCTTGGTATTTACGCAATCATTTGTCCTCTTCATTTCATTTGTAACTTGAATGTGTACTTCATTATTTTTATTATTTTTATCCCATTTTCCTTGTACACGAATACGAGTAATATTCTTGTGACTGACCATATCAAGCCTTGTTTTAGAATTCACTTGTCCTACGATACTTAGGATGTCATCATGTAATGTTTTCATTTTATTATCCTTACGGGTTATCTCAAGAAGTGGCATTTCGTGAGGCTTCTCACACTCAAAGTCACGTGATAGTGTTACATTTAGGTTTCACGAGGGTGGTAGAAGAGTTAAGGTAGAAGATGAATATATGATATCTTATTCCTTTGACTTGGATTCCTTTGCATATTGTAGGATCCATCTTTTGTCATTGTATGGATCATCCTTATTATCAACTATACTAGCTTAACTCTCATTATGATATTGGTTGAGCTCATATTTATCAAATATATTATTGGTATTTTGGTCATCCCTACAATATTTATTCTCCTTGTCTTGTTTATTGTCTTCATCAATTTTGTTACTCTCATTTTTGTTGACATAGTGGTCCAACATATCTCAGTTAGTGATATGGTTTGTATTAGACCTTAGTTTTTGTAACATTTCCATTATGGTATTATGGTTATGTGTCATGATGCTCAAGTTCTGTTCCATGGTTCTTATGTTCCATGTCATCGTAGACATCTTGTCATCTAACTCTTTTTGATTCTCATGCATGATGTCTACTTTGTCATCAAGTTTTCTTCCTAGTACTAGAACAACATCTTCTTTGATTTCATTCTTAAGTTCCTTGTTATTTTTTCGTTTCTTCTCTGAATTTTTCTTGGTTGGCAACGAGGGCCTTGATGTCCTTCTCCAATTTCTCAAGTTTTTCTTTTAATTCTGTCATAGCTTGGATTCTTTTATGAGAATGTGTATATTTGGAATTTTATTTTGAGTTATGGACGAATAAAAGACAACTAATGTCTTTGAAATAATTCATGAATAAATAATAATAATTATAATTATTCAATGTGTTCAAATAAAATAATAGATATAAAATATAACCATGTGTTGGTTTTCCTTTATCTTTTCTTTTTTTACTTTCTTTTTCATTTATTTTGTTTTTTTACATTTTTTTTCTTTTATCTTTGCTTTTCAATTTTTTCTTTCTTTTCTTTTCTTTACCTTTTTTTTTTCTTTTTTTCTTTTCTTTTTTAGACAATGTCCTATATTTTAGGGAACCCCTAAAACTAAATTTACACAATGTAAATAATGGCTAAGGGTTGTATAGCCCTCATACTTTACACTGTATCCAGTGAATGGATAATCCATATGTGAATTAAGTTTGTCGTCTAGGGAGGAAGATGTTCCATCTTCAAATAATTAATATGTAAATATATAATAATTAAATGGATGATAAATTACAATAGATATGGTTTCCTTAAATATGGCTTGACCATCAAATATTGAAGGGACACTTCTCTTCATAAACTATATTTTAATATTATTAATTACTATTAGGAATAGTTACCTATTTATCACTATTTTTTGTTGTAACAAAATTTTTCACTAAGAGCGGTGTTATTGAGCAATGGTTGTCATGGCTAGACCCTTTGGTCCTCTTTTAATGGTACTATGGCTTAATGGCATTGTTGAATTCCCGTTAAAGAGGTTTTTAACCTCATGAATGGTGCTTGGGGCCCCTAAGAGTTGACGAGTAGGTATCATGGCTCCATTCCATTCTTGCGCACTGTGGTGGCCTATGCTTCAGCTATGAGATACTCGTATTTAGTCACATCCACTTCATACACCCTGCTGGCCCTCCAGTAATCGGGTCCTTTCTCTCCCTGGCCTTATTTCCTTAGAGGAAGGAATCCTCCATACCATGTCGATTCCATGCTTTGAGGAGGGCATTGAGCGATTTTACATAACTATATGGGTTATATGGGGCATAACACCTTCACTCCATCCCTCTCTAGCATTTGTTTTAGAGCAATTCGATTATTTGAGCATGTTTTGGAACCTGGGGATGCAAATACCTCTAGGTAGCCTACCATAGTTTATGTTTTATTATTATTTTCTTCTAATTTTAAATTGATATTTAATAATTATGAATTTGTCTATTTTAAGGCATGTAATCTTGGATACATGAGTGTGAGATCATATAAATAGATCTCCTCACTTTCACTTTAAATCCGAACTGATGGGATAAATCATTATGCGCTTGTTTTACCCTACTTAGTATTTTCTCTCGATGGATGTGCTCCTTGTGAGGAAGTTTTCTGGTTAATGCAAGTTGTTTTCTAGTAATTATTTGGTGAATCCTTGCTTTTGGTGATGATTTGATTTGTTGGATGAACACAAGCACAAGAAGTTCATGCTTCTTACCTTTTTGTTGGATTTTAGTGAATGTGCATGTCCGAAGTCTTAGTGGCAGCCTTAGAGCTGCACTTTTCCCTAGGATAGGTCACTACTTTCTCTCTTGTCACCTTAGAAACCATGTCACTCTTTCATGTGAGGGTGCCCTAGGGTTTCTCCTTAGCTTTCCCATGTTAGTTGCTTAACCTATGACCCTTCTTCACTACTTTAGAGATCCTCCTTATAAACCCTATGTTAGGTAGGGCTTGTCATAAGGTTTTCCTAGGTTTTGACACTTACTCCTACAAAATCTAGTTTGCTTAGTTCTTAGCTTTGATTTAGGTTTAGGTTAGTTTCTTAACCTATATCATTTCTTAGGTTACGGTTACTTCTTAGGATACTTTATGGTTAGTTTGATCTTAGTTAGGTTACTAATAGTTTAGTTAGTCCCTCTCATACCTTCGCTAAGTTTTCCTACTCCTTATCCAAGTATTTTATTTTATCTCGACCGAGATCTCCCTATCCAAGGCTTCTTCAGTTTTAATCTCTTGGCAGCCAAAAATGACCTTGCACTCACGTAACTCTGCACTGCCTTGTCAACTTGGCTCCTATGCATCCGATCATTTTCCTCTATCTCGACCGAGATCTCGATTGATGACACCATCCTTGTGAGACTGCGTAGCCAATTTGAAAAGAAATCGCAGAATTCTTGGGGAAGGTATTCCTTAACTATTTTCTCTATAAATATCATTGAAAAACCCGACCAAATAAATATTCAACCACACATCCATTTTCTTTCGCTGGAGAATAGCCAAACCAAACAGTCATATAAAAGACACATTCACAGTCGTGAAATTTAAAGACACGGAGATGCTTATTTTATACTATATTTTAAAGAATAAATTTTGTGGGGGAAATGTTCCATTTTTGTTTCACATTTAAACACTTTTTATTAATAAAAAATTTAAAAAATAAAAATATTTAATCAATATTATTTTAAAATATTTAATCGATATTATTTTAAAATGTGTTGATCAAATGATCAAAGTAAAAGATAAAAATAATTAATCAATATTATTATTATTTCAAAATGTGTTCATCAAAACAAAAAATAATAATCAATCAATTTTATTTTAAAATGTTAGTACTTAATTTAGTAAAGCAATAAATCATAAAAGTTGGTTTCGGGACCTAGGCACAAGCTAGATTTGAATTTGGGTTAGGAGGAAAAACCACCCCATTCTCCACTCAATTGACAAAAAAAACACATAAAAATTTACAATTCATTTGAAATACTAAAGAAAAATACATTTAAAAAAATTAAATTAATCATGTTAGACAACCTTTTATCCCACTTGCTCCTTTATCACATGTTATATCTAAATTGAAATAATTGAAAACAATAGCTATGCGAAATAGTCAACTAAAGATAGTTTTCATCAAAAGTGTAAAAAAAAAGTTACTAAAAAACCAACAGTTTAACGTAACAAAAATTACAACTAAACAAAAGACACTATATGTCTCCTATGTACCCAAAGACAAAGTATACATATGAGTTACATCATGAAAAAGTTTGAAGCACCTTTATCTTCCAAAGATGACCTCTTCTCATAAAAGTAATCCCTCCTCTTCTTTCAATGCATATTTTCACAAAGGGTTAAGATCTTGATTTAATTCAGGGTATATATGCTTAATAGAAACAAAATTTTAAAAAATGACAAAATATCTTTTGTTCTTTCACACTAGTTCAGCATATTGGTCACTTAAGGTTTGAACTCTTCATTCTCCCATTTAACAATTACCATAGAATATACATAGAAATTTAATGTATCAATCCCAAATAAAAGTGCCATCCCGCATAAACACCAAAGTGTCAACAATTCTGCTCTGGTATTGGAGCCAAGACCACAGTTCAGTTTACGACTAAAATAGTGATCCTTATTGATCTAATGAAGCGCATTAGAAGCACAAAAACCATCTTTTGGAGATCCATCAACAAAACTAGTAGCATTCAGAGGAAAAGGATCATCCAACACTTTTTTGAATTTTAGACACCTATCCACTTTTGAAACACAATCTTTATATAAACTGAAAATTTGAAAGAAAACCTTATCAATATCCAATTTCCTCTCTTCAAATAAGATAGAATTTCTAGTTTTCACAATACCTCACGATATAAATGTTGGTAAAACGCCATACATTTTGCAAATATTGAACCAAGGTAGTTCTTTCTCCTGAAGAAAAGGTAGGCATTACCATAAAACGGTTAGCTCATAGGAACGCGAGTTTATTTTTTAGGTGAAAATGCTAAGAAAGTTAACTGCCACTCACATCACAATTCTTTGACAAATAAAAGACTAAAGGGTTTTCTTATGATCCAATACTTTTTACTCAAGAATAGTGAAGCCAATAGTGCTAATACACCTTGGGAATCGTATCTTGTTAATCTCCTGTAGATAATTTGAATGCCTTAGTTTGGTAGTTTTGGTGTTTGTTGAAAATGGGTTGTAACAAATTCTCTTACTAAATTTTTTGTACAGAGGGTGTAAAGATTAACTTCAAATAAATAAACACTATGGAAGATGGTCACTTTTGGGGATTTTGATCAAATCTATGGAAATATGTTTTTAATTTAAACATTTGAATTAATCATAGTCAAGATATGAGGTTAAAATTAAATAGTAAACCACAATTCCTTCATTCATATATCAAGTTTATATGAAGCACACATAAGTTGATTTGTTCTTTAGTAAACTAGAATGCTTTCATTCGGATATCAATTTCAAAGAAGTGTACATGTAATTTTACTCCCCATAAGAAAATTGTATAAGTTTTTCTTCTATGAAATATACTTATGAAGGAACTATTTCACTAAAGATTCTTAAACATTAACAAAAAGTTGTATGCCTATACACAATTTCCAAACAAATCAAGGCTACATTGAAATATAGTATATATATTTCTTGTTTGAACGTTGGATCCTAAACAATTTTTCTTACATTTAATTTTCCTACTTAGAAAATATGTATTTCTTAGTTACATCTACTAAACAACCCTTCCATAAATCAAGCAACCCTCAAACCAAAGAACTAAAACATACTTTGTCCATGCAAGAATATATGACTAATTATTGCATTTGCAATCAAACAATATTTGAATGAACAAGCTTAGCATTCTAGGATTCCAAATCTATTTTGGAAAGATTCATGTCCATCATGGCAGAAATATATATAAGGATGGGAAAACAAGAATGGGTTTATAGTAATGCCATAGCATAAGTTGAAATTTCAACTGGTATATTTGGCATCATAAATCAAGGATTCTCCTCCATCTAATCACTAGTGTATGCAATTTTTCTATATGCTTCTCCACTTATCTTCCAAATATCCATTCGATCGCATTCCTTTCTTACTTCAATAGATCTCTTTCATATAATACCCATATTAAAAATCCAAGCCTTTCTTCAAAACAAAGTGAAAAAATGGATTTTACTTTTTTCTCCACATATCTTCCCAAATGATCGCTTGGATGACATTCCTTTCTTATTTCAACATAGCTTTCATGTAATACCCATATTAACAAGCAAAGCCTTTCTTCAACAGAAAGTGAACACATGGATTTTAGTGAACTGTGGAGACTTCTAAAGTAAAACATTTGAAGTATTCAAACATCAAGGTTAAGAATTTAGTAGTACCAATGCTCATCATATCAAATTGGATTTACCTTGAATATTACTCTTAAACAAATAAATTCTAGAGATAACTACACATTAAAAAAAAAGCGTATATATGTGATAATTAAACATATTTCATGAATCACTCTATTTATAAATGTGTTTGTAACTTTGTTGTGTATTCATTATAGTGTACACATGTAAAAAACATTATTAAATAACCCTCTATAAATTATTTCTATGGTAACAAACCTTTTGAAGAATAAATATTTCAACATTTTTAATTTATAGTTGAAGGCATATACAATTGAAGAGTACATATTTAGTGACACTCTTCCTCTCTCAGAAAAGGATTATATAAACCTAAAAGTTGAAAATTCCCTTTAGAAATACACGTGCTTGTCTACATCAAATACACATACTCGTCTACATAAAATATGGAGGTCAAAGGAATATCTTCAAATCTTCGTATTCTGGAAAAACCATTTGGTAACATTAGGCACAAAGTATAAAATGTACACTTATCTATGCATAAATCTATTCCTACAAACCATATTTAAGTGGATAACAATCCTATTAAGTAACCATCCTAGAAACCATATTTAAATGGACATTGCCATTTTCACATTCTAACAACCAACACGTAATGTTAGAACCTTTTGGATTTAAAAGTCCCACCAACTACATTGGGTTTGTGTGACAACTCTTAGGTGAAATGATTTGGGAATATTTTCATTAACTTTCTAATTTTTGCATTGGAAATATGTTCAAAAATAGGTTTGACGAAACAAAACTGTCATATTTTGTAGTGGCTCTCCAACTATATCATAAGGCCATGTACAGTAATACATGCGTTGGAATATATTTGTGAAGAAAAACATCTTATAAAATAGATAACTTCAACTATAAACTAACCATATCTGATTGCACCAGTCCCCCTATTCTTCCCATCTTAATTCCACTACACAAAAGTTAAAATTCTATACAATGTTTTGTTATAAAACAACATAAGATTCAAATTTACAGAGCTCCAAAACACATTTATTGGTTGTTACTTTCTGTCATGTACAGTGGCATGATCATAATCAAGCAAACTGAGTGTCTCCAGTGTGGCATAATATTATTCTTTTTAAATTCCAAATCGAGGACGATTGGATACACATAATTGCAGGTGGGGATTGAAGGAAAATCCTTCTAAAACTTCAGAAACATGTGACACTATCCACAGGCCACTGCAATCATCTCTTCGCTATTTTCATCAAAGATATCAAACAATTTCTTCCTTCTAGCTGCAAGTTATTCCTTATGTTGTTTCTTCCATATCTGACCGTTTTCTAGAATATACATTTGGAGGTCCAACTGCATACACTGACAGCTAGAACCTAGACTTGTTTCTCTTGGATCATGCCAAGTTTCTCTTTTGTGGCTCAATTGTAATAATATATTTTCCCTGTCTACAATCATTGATGAATTCAATGACCAACAAAAGAAACCATTAATAAAATAGAAACACAATTTGTAATTAAGAAAAAACTAGAAGAATGAAACAAAACTGAAGGTGAATTCAATAAAAAAAACAACAAAAAACCATGAATAAAATAGAAATACAATATGTAATCAAGAAAAAAATAGAAGAAGGAAAAAAACTTGAATGTCTAAACATTGCTTCCATTCTGGAAGTAGTGGAGACTCAACGTGAAGCTCAATATTAATACTTGACAATTTCAATTTTTGTCCACTGACACCAATATCATCACCATCTTTAGAATTTCCTAAATTCCAACTTCAATTTCTTGTCTTATATATGTTTTTAAACATCTTCTTAGATCCTACAAGACTCTAGTATCGGACCTTGAAAAAATCTAGGGTTTCAAGGGGTCGACTAGGGTTTAAAGGTAAATGACCACAGGTTGGGGAGAGAAAATCTAAATTGATATAAGCTACAAATTCATCTTAGAATTGTGAAATAATCATATTATAAAGAGAAACACTGGTGAAATTTTGAGGTATGTATTAACTATGGGAGAGACATTTGTACTAAATGTCATTGAATACTACACAATCTCTCTTAAAGGTTGAAGCCAATATTAAAATCCTTGGAAGTTTCTCTACAGATTAAATTTCTTATATAGTTACTTCATAATGTTCCATAACTTCAAAATGGTAGAAACTGTTGANTTGTTTATATTCAGTTATTGTATTATGCATGATAGGATGTTTGCATTAATGACATAATACTACTAATATGCATATGATGGGTAAGTAGCTCATGGGGCTATACAAATTTTCCATTGCTACTTATCTAGAATGAAACCTCTTTGCTGACATATTGCANGTTATTCTCTCAGTGAAAAGATCCTAAGATCATAATGCTAGCTTAATGTGATGAAAAACTAACATGGTATCAGAGCTAACCTAAGAAGAAGACATTGTGGAGCTACAGGAACTAGGGATTCCTATTTTTTGGATCATCCTCCACAAATTTTCAGCAAAAGTATGCTAATATGACTCCCCATTGAAGGGTGCATCC